>JAQFVV010013745.1:0-78115 GCA_028023455.1 Epiperipatus broadwayi
TCTGTTTTTAATCAAATTGATTAAAACAGGTGATGAAAGTAAACTATTTTAAAATCAATTTTATAAACAAAGTAGTGATCTACGTTAAATATAAATGTGTATGTGTTTTAAATAATAATACAAATTTTAGCATTAGACATTTAATGAAAATGAAGTTGTTTTTCCTTTATTAGTTTTAGTAATAAAACCATTGAATCAGAAATGAATCTGGCTCAATATATATATATATATAATATACAAATCAATATATATATCAAAGTACAGTAAAATTTACATAAATTATATTATTTTTAGAAGTATTTTTGACTATATATTTTGTAGTCTTTATCAACTATATAACATTGAATAATCAAAATGAGACAACCTCTAACATACCCTTAGTTCAATTCAGATTTCACACAATTCTGTTATCTTAATATTTGATGACTGGTGATTCATTAACATTTGACGATTTCTTGAAATCAACATAGCTTCTTTTATTTTATGTTTATTATGACAATGTTCAATTTGAATAATTTTCATATTTTTATAATCAAATTTAAATCCATATTGACAAGATTTATTATGATCAAATATAACAGATGATGAAGGTTTATTTATATCTATTCCAGATTGTTTCTCTTTTTGAATTCTATTATATAAAAGCATATGCTATTTTATTCTCTTCTCAAATATACACTTATATTGTATTGTAAGCCACATCCACATATCAATCTATATATAATAAAATTTTGATTAAACTTTGAATTTTAGAGTTATTAAGTAATCTATTTATATTATTTGTTGAAAAAAAAAGCAATACGAAACAAACCTTATAGATTCTCCTAATAAACTTGACCTGTTCATTTGATATAAATAATATAAATAGATTACTTAATAACTCTAAAATTCAAAATTCAAAGTTTAATCAAAATTCTATTATATATAGAGTGATATGTGGATGTGGCTTACAATACATCGGTGAATCTAAGTGTACATTTGAGAAGAGAATAAAAGAGCATATGCTTTTATATAATAGAATTCAAAAAGAGAAACAATCTGGAATAGATGTAAATAAACCTTCATCATCTGTTATATTTGATCATAATAAATCTTGTCAATATGGATTTAAATTTGATTATAAAAATATGAAAATTATTCAAATTGAACGTTGTCATAATAAACATAAAATAAAAGAGGCTATGTTGATTTCAAGAAATCGTCAAATGTTAATGAATCGCCAGTCATCAAATGTTAAAATAACAGAATTGTGGGAAATCTGAATTGAACTATGAGTATTGTTAAAGGTTGTCTCATTTTGATTATTCAATGTTATATAGTTGATAAAGACTACAAAATGTATAGTCAAAAGTACTTCTAAAAATAATATAATTTATGTAAATTTTACTGTATTTTGATACATATATTGATTTGTAAATTACATATATTGTGGAACGAATACAGATATCAAACTTAATTTATTACATATATATATGTTGTGCCATTACAATTTAGTCATTAGCAAAATTTATTGTAATGTGCATGAAAGAAAATGCTGAACAAAAATCATCATCACATTTTCATAAAAAAAAGGAAAGCTGTAGGGCATCCGAGTTTAAACCCTATAAGATCAAGTTCTAAAAGCTTAAGACATAAAGAGAGTGAGGCCACAGTTATTTACTTTAATTGTTTATGTGTTGATAGAAAGGTAATACACACATTTAAACTATTCAATATTTAATTTTTCTGTTAAAAAGCAAAGTTACACATCTGTAGGCAATGTATGTGTAAACTATTTAATTGTTTTATATTTCAAATATTAAACATTTTAACTTTCTTTAAAAACTAACCTATGCTTGATCAATTCTAATATCTTATTCTGTTTCTATTTTACTTTGCTATAATTGTAATTTGGATTTAAAAGCTAAGGATTTAATTTTAAATATTAGGGTTATAATTACTAAGCTAACAATTAGATTATTTAATGTCAGTTTATGAATGATTTGAAATGATAAAGTATGTGTGTACATTACATACAGAAATTTACATTTATTATATATTGAAAGGAAGAAGGGTTAAATCTGTCAAATTATTTTTTTTTTACAATTTTGTGTTAAGGGAGAAAATCTGTTGAATCAGATATATATATTTTTTGTAGCAATTTTGCTTTTATAAATGATTGTTTGTCATTTTGGAGTTTAAGCTTGGTGAGAACTCTAATTTTAAAAATGTCTCATCTTAAGATCAAAAGAAAGAATCTCCAATTTTAGATGTTACAGATATACGTGAGGAAAAGGGATTAAGACTATTTTTTTTCTTCGAAACAAAAGTTTGTCTAAAAATCAGGATACTGAGATTTTTCATACTATTCAACTAAAAAACCATTTGGTTGAAAATAAGTTATGTCTAATTAAAAGAGGTGGCCAAACATAGAAAAAAATTGGATATAAAAGCAGTCTGGAAAATCAGTTGATATCATTATTGTTGTTATATAGAGACTTTTAAAAATATAGAAACTAAAAGGACAAGCATTTCAACTCTACAAAAATTCCCAATTTCAAGACATTTTTTTTATATATTAAATTTTTGAGGATTGAAGATATAAGAATGGCAGGGTAAGAAAATTAATATATGTCTCATCTGTTGACTGAGTCATCATCATAGGAAAGAAAAGATGTCTTGTCTGAAAAATAATATTCTACACCTTTCAACTGACTGAGAGAAATAAGATGTTTTTAAATAAAAAGAAGAAAAACATTCACTTGCATTGGAAGGCGATCAGGAAAAGAGTAATCTACTGATAAATATTAAACCATCAAGTCCAATTAATTGTTCCAGTAATTGAGTGTAAACCCAGAAAATTTATAAATGTGAAAACAACTACTGTACTTCATCCACTAAAAGAATCATGCTTGACAGGAAGAGAAGAAAAATTAATATAATGATTTCCAAAGTGTCCACTAAAGCAAATAACCTCAATAGGATCATCATTATCAAACAATTATACACCTCAAGAAAGAGATGGTTGCAACATAAAACGGAAATGGTAGTTGCAGAAATATAGACATTATACAAGATAAGTTTGAGCCCTTGGAAGTTCACCACAAAACAAAGGATCGGTAATATGACTTTTTATATCTATTTTCTTTATGAGATCAGAGTCTTAATAATCTTTTAGCAATAAAGTGATATATTTTATTTAAAGAACTTTTAAAGACAATTTAGATCGATTAAAACCAATAATTTCTTACTAATAATAACCTTGAGCTTCATAAATAATTTTGAATGTATCAAAATTATTTGTTTATTAATTTACAGTTATGACATATTAATGTGTATAGTAATTATTTTTTTTGTATTATTATTTTGGTTTTAAATAATATTTTGGTTTTTACGGGGATAAAAACACACACATACATAATAATACTTTACCTGTGTATAATTGCGAGTGAATGTGAAGGAATAAGCAGTATTAAAATATTAAATTATTTTGTCTTAAGAAAGTATAGGTTTCAGAGTGTAGAAGGGAGGGGGATAGAAATATACTTTGAAACTTGTTCAGTAAAACTTGCTCTTTCACTTCTATTAACATTTTTTTATCATTCTG
The DNA here is from genome assembly GCA_028023455.1 of Epiperipatus broadwayi. Taxonomy (NCBI): domain Eukaryota; kingdom Metazoa; phylum Onychophora; class Udeonychophora; order Euonychophora; family Peripatidae; genus Epiperipatus; species Epiperipatus broadwayi. The sequence continues at coordinate 3,587 of JAQFVV010013745.1, forward strand.
CTTGACATGATAGATTATAAGGTATGTGTGCCAATGAGTGAATATTTTTTTAAAGAAATACCTTTCTTGTGGATGGAAAATTTTAACAAATTGGTTACCCAATTTAATATACATTACATCTTTGATGGGAAAGGGGGAAGAACTTGAAATTAATTGGAAGATTGCAATATAATCAATTATTATTATTATTCATATAAATTTTCATGTTTATCTATAAATTTTCATGTAGATATTAGTAATGCATTAATAAATGTTAATATGTTTTATTAAACGAGGTGTATATATTTCATTAAGAGTAGTCTTTATTAAGTGTGATCATTCATCATCAAGATGAATATTAGTTATTTAAGTTCCAATTAGATATACTAAAATTAAGCAATGATTATGAATTTCTTTATAAAAAGTTAGGTTTTATGTTTAGGCTTAGTCCTAAAGTTGTGGTTGAAACCATTATCATTATCATTGTCACCATCATCACCCTCACGTTTTGGTTAATGAGCTAAATAGGTGTTCAAATGCCACAAATAAATATTGATTTCATAATATTTAGTGATTTCTTAGTAATATTATAACCACCATTCCATCATCTATTTCATGCAAGGATGAGTGAATTGCCATCCTAGATTAATAGTAATCTGAGCTAGTAAAACATAGAAAAATATTGAAATGCATTTGTTATGTTAAGATCTAAGAAATGATTTCTGTCTAATGAATTCCACTTTAGTTTAAAGATGTTTTATGTTTACCTAAATATTAGTGCATACAGTGATATGGCTTTAAAAGCAAAATCCTTCATTTTTATTAGAAATAAAGTACCAAAAAAAATTCAAACCCGGTACATGTGAAAAGGTTATTAGATACAACTGTGTCTAGATTCAGATAATCTAGTGGCACCCTGCTAGACCATATTCACTTGGTATTTGTTTAAATATGCACTTAACATCAAACCAAGAAATGAAAGTGGATAAAATCTACTGTCTGTATACCTGAGAAGATATTTTATTGAGTTACTAGTATACCCGAGTTATAATAGTTGTTCTTAATAATTTGTTTATAATTATTGATATTGAGATATCTTGAGAAATTAATTATAGAAGTATGTTTCATTGAATCCAATGACCCTTAATATGATTGATAACTCAGTCTGATTTTTGTTTAATAGCTTATGCTCAGCAAGTTACAATGTTTAATTCTTTTCTCTTTGATATAAAAATTTAAGTTATCATTTTTCGTTTATTAGGCTAAATAATTCTTTTGAACTTTTAATTAATATACAATGGATCTATGATCATCTCTTTTATTTAAGTTACAATATATATATATATATATATATATATATATATATATATATATATATATATATATATATATTGTACCCTCACTTCTCGATATATGATATAATTTAAAATATGACTAGCTCAATTAAATCATTATGCTCAGCTAAAATATGTACAACTATCTTTAATATATTTTTATAATACTATATCTTATCAGATTTATTATAACTTATCAAAATTAATATAGTTCAATATTATGTACTAATTAAATAAGTATTTACTAAAATCATGAGACTGTGAAGTAAAGTTACAAAGCAGTAATTGGATTTACATTGAGTCAATGTCTTCCAAGACACTGTCTCAATGGCATAAGAATACTATTACCTCTTTATTATCTCATTACTAACTCTACAGCACTCTTATGACTTTTATAAATGAACTATCTTTAATAATAATAGATAAATAAATCTCAATCTTTTGTTAAGGAACTATAATTAAATGATCTCAGGTTCTTCTAATTATCTTAAAGTAATAATAATTCGTGCAGATAGGAATGATAAGGGATTTAATATCAAACCTAAATACACCTAACTTATTCTAATAACAATAACTGACAATAATAATCTTTAGTGTATAGCTTAATCTTATTTGTTTATTATACTATTAATCATTAAGAAAATAAGTAAATCATATACATATCTTTCATTTCCATGTAGTATCTTAATTTTAAAATAGACCAAAATCTTATAATTTAACAATCTGTGGCAATAAATAATATCATACTCTTATATTGTGCATTATAATTACTTTGTGACCATTGTAATATTATATGTTGATGTCAATCAACTTCAATAATTTATATTAAGAAAATATTGTGTTTCTTTCTCAAAATAATAAAATAATAAATTCATACTGTGCAAATATTATGTTTATTCAAATTATCTGTTGTCAAATGCTGTGGTGTAAAATAATGAATTCAACACATCTTTTAAACAACTTAACAAATTTATTTACATCAACTTTAACATATAACTTATTTACACTATTTACATTTACAAATGGAACTAAAGAAAATAAAACAAAATAAGAAAAATAATAATACAAGTTTTTTTACACTGTTACTATTTCCATAATCATAAGTAGATAATTTATACATTTATTAAATGTTCTATCAATAACATTCAATTAAATTTATGACTTTAATTTTAATAAAAATCATTTGTTATCAATTAATATAAGAAAAGGTTTTATGTAAGATATCATTCATGTAGCATGTATGTAAATAAACAAACTTTAATAATTAAAAATGCTATTTCACTTAAGTTTTACTGCTATTTATATTATAATGTACTAGTATGTATTAAATGTACCATTAATATTACTCAAAGATCAATTAATGTATAAACTGATAGAACTTTGTAATATAATAACAATTATTGATTATCACTGTTTACTTCATTCCGATATAATGTCATACCACATGTCTTATCAAAATATGCAATAGGTATATGTTCTTTTTAAAAATAACATTTTAAATTATTCACTAATTTCAACTTTTATAAAGTATGAGGTTAAATGAAATTCTATGATTCTTTTCTATTTAAATTACAACTCTTCTTTACTTGTTATTCTTATTCCTTCTTAAAAAACTTCTATCTACAAAAGTCATTTTAACCTTATTTAATTTCAGAAAAACAAATGACCAATTTTTAAAACAAAATAATAACGATCCAAACTCTCTTATACCTCATCCTCTATATACAATAAGCCTTCAATCACGATATAAATTTCTATGTAAAATTAACTTTCTTATCTAATAAAAATAAAAATAAAAATATAGACTTTATATACTTCTTACTAATTTTAAAAGAAAAATAAATAACTTACGCTAATAAAATCTAATTCTTAATATTGTAACAGAAACATTAAAATTTATTCAAGAAAGAATCATATAATTATTTCTAGGTTCTCATATTACGTTGTACTAAATTTACATCATCAATTTAAAATATGCATATTAAAATAAAACTGCTATTATTAATCTTATGCGTGTATATTATTTAAATATCAATACATTCATTCAATAATCATATAACATTTGGTTGATCTAAAGAAAAACATAGTAAATACATCAAATTATTATTATTACATAATTTTTACCATAAATAATCCTTCAATGTACAGTCCGTCACACGATGTCCTCCAAGATTTCAGTTTTACAAAATAATTTCACATTTACACTCAACAATTATTCTTTAAAATATTACGTGTTGTATAATTATAAAATAAACTTTATGCAATAAAAAGTTATATTAGTATTTAGTTATTATTTAAAAAAAATGTAAATGTACCTTTCCTATCTTTAATAAATCTATAATTAATGAAATATTTATGTTAGTTAATAAATAAAACATATTACATAACATCCAACGGTGTCTTCTTTCACTATATTGTTCTTTTTCCTAGGCACAAATTTTCACCAAACATTACTTCCTTTTCCGGTACATCACGTGTTTTTTAAAAGTTTTTATGGAATAAATGAAAACGTTCTTTTTTTTTAAAAAAAAATAAAATAAAAGTCAGTTCCATCAGAAGAAGAAAATAATAATTAAAATAGTTTATGGAATTCAGATTCATTTCTTTAAAAGAAAATTATTTTAAAGTTATTATTTTTTAGTATTAGTCAATAGTTTATAAGTTCTTATTTAATTATTTTAACTTTATTTGGATATCCACATGTAATTGATTTGCGCATTCCTTAACAAATATTTAGGTAAGATTACTTTTAGAGTCTTTTGTACGACCAGCATTCAGACTTTAATAATATCATAATTTTACTTATAAGTATTTCTTTACTTATTAAATCTCCAATTTATTTGCCTTTTAAAACTGTCAGAATTTAGTCTTTTAAACCATAAAGACTTAACAAGGCAAATATTTATATAATCATTATTATTTATCATCTTTACTAAGTTATATACTTAGATTTATAATTTATAAATACTTTCTTCATAAAGAAGTATTTCTCATGCTTTTAAATATCTGATTTATAAAAATTAATTACAATCAGCTTTTAAATTTATATAAAGTCCAACGTATTACTTTTATGCACCTAGTAACTCTCCTAGTTAATCCAGCATTTGTTAAATTTTCAGTATAAAGTCTCCAATATATTTTATCCTCATACGATGTCTTCATGATTATTTGATAGTAAATTGAGCTTTGATCAAGACGATAGGAAATTATAATTAAAATTAACACTGCATATTTATCGATAAACTTTTATAAATTATTTTTAAAAAACTACTCTCTAATAATTTTAAAAACGATTTTGAGAGCGTCTATAATTACTTAGCTATTTCTAATAGCACACTATACTTTAAGAATTTCAATCACAAGTCCCCTCCGAACAATTGAACCTTGGTTTTATACCGGAAGAAAACTCCCACTTGATTGGTGAATTAAACAATCGACTTGCTAGCTTATTTACATATTTTACCAACAAGACAGAATTAAAAATAAATAATGACTTATTTAATATTTATTATTTCTCACATTATTAAATTCTTAAATTAATCTTTATCATTTATTTAAATCCATTAAACATTTTTTTAAAATATACTTTCTTACTTTATTTCACTTTTAACTTTTATAAGATTATTTTTATAAATAAACTAAGTCTATTTTTATTCGTTATGTTTTTAAGCAGTATTTTAAAAATCAGATTTAATATTTCACATTAATTATCTTTATTTTTATTTCATGATAGCAAATATAATATTTATAAATTTTATAACAGAATTTTTAAAATAGCTTTGCAACTTTACTAAAAAAAACTCCCAAGCATGTGTGTATGTGTCTAACTAACATCTGTTTTACAACAGAGCTACAGACGCTTGTAATAATCTAAAAATAAACTAACAATTCATTTTTTAAAAATAAATATTTTTAAAATAAATAATATCTTATAACAACTTTTAAAATAATACTTTGATATTATTAAAATCAAATATTAATCTTCTATTATGTACTACTAATAATTAAAATATTTATATTCATTTATTAAATATTAATTTTTATCAACAATAAATATATGCATTTAATTTTAACTTGTCTTTTTAAAACTTTAACTTTAAACATTTATTTATTAAATTTATTAATGCAGTATTGATCATGGCCAGTTTTCCCAACCATATACTATTATCATTCCCATTGAAATGTCTCTCTCAAACATCAGCACAATTTTTACATATCAAATACTCATGAATTACTTTAATTACACTTTTTAAAAGATTGTTATAAACAAAATTAACATCATATAGCTAAATATCTCTTAAATTTAAAATTTTTTAAATAAATGGATACAACAATTTATGGAGACCCATACAAAAGGGCACAATATATATATATATATATATATATATATATATATATATATATATATATATATATATATATATATATATATATATATATATAATGTTTTCATGATTATATGAAATACATAAAATAGTTTTTGGGTTAAGTTGTGTGTTAGTTTTGATTAATTCCCAATGTTTTGACAAAATAGCATATATATATATCTTCCGAATTGCCCAGAATTTTAAATGAAGAAGTGAGACATGCAATTAAGTGTATGAAGAAAGGAAAGGCTCCAGGAAATGATGGAATTATAATTGATATATTAAAAGAAGCAGGTGAAGAAATAGAAACAATTTTAGCAAAGTTATATACCAAATGTCTAAATGATAAAGATGTACCGGAAGATTGGAAGAATGCAGTAATAATATTAATATTTAAAAAAAGTGATAAAAGAAGATATTAGAAATTACAGACCTATCAGCCTTTTATCAGTTTTATATAAAAATTTTTACCAAGATAATTACAACTCGTCTACAGAGAACTTTGGATTTCCACCAACCAAGAGAACAAGCTGGATTTAAAAGTGGTTTTAGTACAATAGATCATATCCAGGTATTGAGAGAAGTCATAGAAAGGACAAATGAATATGTGTTGCCATTATGTTTTGGATTTGTAGATTATGAAAAGGCATTCGATTCTATACACATTTCTTCAGTGATTAAAGCATTGGATCATCAAGGTATAGATCCAGGATATTGTCATATTTTAAAGAATATTTATAAAAATGCAACAGCAACAATTAGATTACATAATGATACTGGAAAAATCAACATTGAGAAAGGTGTAAGACAGGTTGACTCCATATCTCCAAAACTCTTTACAGCAATGCTGCAAGAAGTATTTTGTGGATTAAAATGAGAAACTAAAGGAGTGAAAGTAAATGGAGAGTATTTAAGTCATTTAGATTTCGCAGATGATGTAGTTGTTTTTGCAAATAATGCTTTAGAGCTGCAGGAAATGTTGCAGGAGTTAGCAGATGAAAGTAGAAAAGTAGGACTAAAGATAAATGTTAAAAAGACTAAAGTAATGTTTAATCGATTTGCTCAAAATATAAAAATAAAGATTGATTATGAAGAATTAGAAGAAGTTAACAGTTACAAATACCTTGGTCAGATTATTAATACAGATGGAAACATAATGGAGGAAATTAATCATAGAATTAAACTTGGTTGAAGTGCTTTTGGTAGAAATAACTTGATACTAAAAGGAAATATGCCTATGTGTTTGAAAAGGATGGTATTTAACAAATGTGTTTTACCAGTTCTTACTTATGGATCTGAGACTTGGGCACTTAATGGAAGAGCAATACAGAGACTTCAGACCACTCAAAGGAGTATGGAGAGATGTATGTTGGGAGTAACAAGAAGAGATCAAAAACGCAATGTATGGGTAAGACAACAAACAGGTGTTACTGACCTTATTGAAAAAATTAAAAGATTGAAATGGAGTTGGGCTGGACATATTGCTAGAAGAGATGATAATAGATGGACAATTGAAATTTTAAACTGGATTCCAAGAGATTGTAAAAGACCCAGAAGGAGACCACATGTGAGATGGATGGATGAAATAAGAAAATGTGCAGGGGTGTTGTGGAGAAGAGAAGCTAAAGATCGGAGAAGATGGATTAAACTTGGAGAGACCTTCATCCTGCAGTGGATTGATAATGGTTGATGATGATGATGATGATATATATATAGTATTGTTTATTTGTTTCATTTTATAACCAATATCAAGCAATTCCTTAGTAAATATCTCAATATTTTTCAGTTTATCACTTTGTTAACGACATAATTTTTCATTTCGAAACAAAAAAGATTTAAAACTTGCCATCTTATGCATAATTGGTAATTTTGATTTACAATTTATATATCCTCTTTTTTGCATTGTGGCTTAATTATTAGTTTATAATTTAATATACTCTTATCTCTTGTAATATTACAAGAGATAAGAGTATATTAAATTATAAATTAATAATTAAGCCACTGCAAAAAAGAGGATATATAAATTGTAAATCAAAATTACCAATGATGCATAAGATGGCAAATTTTAGATCTTTTTTGTTTCGAAATGAAAAATTATGTCGTTACCAATATATATATATATATATATATAACCATTAGAAAACAGTCAACAAACATATATAACCATGTTGAAAAATTGTCACCTCCATCTAAGATATAAAGTCTCATTCAGGAGTGAAAAATCATGATCACAGTACAGTAAATGAATAACCTTGACAATATATCTACATATTTAATGTTTATAAAGAAAATTAATATTAAAATCTAGAATGATTTAATGTTAATTATGCAATGATATTCTTTATGATTCTAACAAAAATCTAAATTATTATCGGCCTAAAAAAAAAAAAACACTAGTTTTTTTTTAAAAAAAAAAACAAAAAAAAACAAAGTTGCTGTTTAAATGCATATGTAAAATATAAATATATTAATATAAACTTATAAAAAAAATTGAATAAAACTTTTAATCAAAAAAGATATACTTATGTTGTTTTCTATTAACTCAGAAAAAAAATATATTAAACTTTATTTGATTCATGTGTTTATCTCTTGACATTGCTTAATATAAAGCAGCAATTACTGATACCTGTATTAATACAAAGCTTGAAATGACAAATATAATACGATTGCTATCTGCAATTGATACTGGTTAATTTTTGGCCCTGCATATAAATGCTTGCTGATAGTGTTCTCCATATTTGTCTATATAGTCTCACTGTGAGTTGTAGATGTTGATGTAGTGTAAACATTAAATGCGAATTGAAATTCAAAAATACAAACTATAAGATTTAAAATACCAGGTACTCTTAAACCTGGAACCTAATTGTAAACATAGGGGATTTGGACTCAGACTTTCAAGTCACTTCACTATCCACATTATCTCATACTACTGATATACATGACCACACATATGCAGAAAAGATAGATAATCACCAATATACATATTTCATGCTAAAACAGCACTCATCAGTTGGTCCAGGTTATCATCTCACACACACACACACACACATATATATATATATATATATAATCAGTACTCAGTTTATATTAAGATAAAAAATCCTCACACTTTAATATGCAGACTTCAACCCACTCAAACCTCCAACTCTTCAGCTATTCATACCATTGAAAATCTGAGACGGAAAGCCCAAACCCCATGCTGATGCCAATATTGTTGTCATGCCCATGTTGCCCTGAAGTCACTCTGACTCCTTATGTATAGGGCAGTATCCATTTAAATACATAGAAAAGGGATGGGCAGAATGCAGGCTTAATATGTAAGAAAGTGTGAGTTCAAATCCCCTATTTTTACAATCAGGCTTCAGGTTTAAGAGTACTGGTATTTCAAATCTTACATATTATGCCTGCATTCTGCACATCCCTCTTCTATGTATTTAAATAGATACTGCCCTATACATGAAGAATCAAAGAGACTTCAGGTCAACATGGCCATGACAACAATATTGGCATCAGCATGTGATTTGGGCTTTTCATCTCAGATTTTCAATGGTATGGATGGCTGAAGAGTTGGAGATTGGACTGGGTTGAAGCCTGTTCATTAAAGTGTGAGAATTTTATATCTTAATATAAACTGAGCACTGATTATATATATATATATATATGAGAGATGGTAATCTAGACCAACTGATGAGTGCTGGTTTAGCACAAAATATGTATATTGATGATTATTTATCTTTTCTGCATGTGTGTAGTCCTTTGTATCAGTAATATGAGATATTGTGGATAGTGAAGTGGCTTGAAAGTCTGAGTTCAAATCCTCTATAATTACAATTAGGCTCCAGGTTTAAGAGTATCTGGTTTTTCAAATCTTACATATTATGCCTGCATTCTGCACATCCCTCTTCTATGTATTTAAATGGATACTTTCCTATATGTGAGGTATCAGAGTGACTTCAGGTCAACATGAGCATGACAATAATATTGGCATCAGCATAGGATTTGGACTTTGTATCTCAGATTTTCAATGGTATGGATGGTTGAAGAGTTGAAGGTTGGAGTGGGTTGAATCATGTCCATTAAAGTGTGAGGATTTGCTATCTTAATATAAACTGAGCACTGATGATATATATGTATGAGAGATGGTAATCTGGACCAACTGATGAGTGCTGGTTTAGCACAAAATACATATATTGGTGATTAATTATCTTTTCTGCATATGTGTGGTCATGTGTATCAGTAGTATGAGATAGTGCGGATAGTAAAGTAGTTTGAAAGTCTGAGTTCAAATTCCTATATTTAAATAAAAATTATATAAATAATTTAAAAATAAATGGTATATAACATTTAATTAATTAACAGTAGCTCTCTAATGCTAACAGGTTGTATTGAAACCAGAAATTGCTCAGTTTAAACTTTCAAGAAAAAGACAAGACAACATTCAGTTTATGTATAGTAAACAAATTTTAATAGATAATATTTGTAAACAATTACCTCAAATGAATTTAAAGTGTTTACAGAAAAAAAGTAATTTCATGTTATATGATGAATGGGAAACTAAATTTTTAAAGATATTGTTCATTTTTTATATTTCTATAGAAGCACTCATAAAATTATATATTCCTTAAATGATTTAGTGTGTAATTTGATGGCAAATTAATAAATAGAAGCATGGGCATTTAAGTTAAACAATATTACTAAATTCATTATTTTGATTTCATCTTTGTAAAATTATAAATTAGTCAGAAACGGAATATTTTATATGTGCTTGATGGAGAATAATAATAATAATAATAATAATAATATTATTATTATTATTATTATTATTATTATTATTATTATTATTATTATTATTATTATTATTATTATTATTATTATTATTATTATTATTATTATTATTATTATTATTATTATTATTATTATTATTATATTTCAAAGCAAACTTTATTAGGCAAAAAAAAGGTTACATTCTTATCAAGTAATACATTGTATAAAACATCATATTCTAGGATACATCTTGAAACACAGAAAATATACTTTTGTTTTTTTTAACCATTAGCGTCTTTTGCAGTTCACACCTCTTAGATTTTTCAGTTCTTATTATGAGTTCATTTCAGTTTTTTTTATTATTATTATTATTATTATTATTATTATTATTATTATTATTATTATTATTATTATTATTATTATTATTATTATTATTATTATTATTATTATTATTATTATTATTATTATTATTATTATTATTATTATTATTATTATTATTATTATTATTATTATTATTATTAACACACTTTAAATTCATTTGAGGTAATTGTTTACAAATATTATCTATTAAAATTTGTTTACTATACATAAATAATAGTATTAATAATAATAATAATAATAATAATAATAATAATAATAATAATAATAATAATAATAATAATAATAATAATAATAATAATAATAATAAAAATAATAATAATAATTAATTAATTAATAAAATTATTGTCTATTTGAATTATTGTAATAATTCAAAAAGTATGTTGTCCATTTGTTTTTGGTACACATATTTTCAAGAATGCTCTGCTATCCAGAACATTAAGTTGGTCAATAACAAAAATTAGCCCTTTTGAATTGCATATGATTCTCTTTAGAATTACATGAATGGCAGCTTGGAATCAGAATTAGATTTATAATATAAAATAAGGACTCTATAGCATTACTAAGAGTTATCATTAAAATCTGAATAAAGGATTACCACTCTATATGGCCACTATTTTATTTATGATCAGTTTATTTATGGTTTCAATATTATCCAGAAGTCAACTAATATTCTTAACAATCACAATGTTTATAGCATCTACTTGAATCAACGTTATGTAATTACATTACTTTATATTTCTGTTACAAATGAATCATGATAGTGAGTTATCAATATTCAACAAATAAACTGTTCATTATCATTACAGTAAGTTATAATTATAAAATGATTAAAACAGTCATAAAATCTTGCTAAGTATCAGTCCATTCTTTCTGAAAAAAGTTTGAAGATAATTATAAATGTTTGCTTACATTCTTTTATGTACATTGACCAGCTAACACTTACATAAAAATAATATATATTTTGGAAAATATATTAAACACCATAGTTCAGAAATGGCAGACATTACATGTAACATTAATAAAATACTAGAATATATTAAGAATAGTTAAAATGATTATGTCATCGATAGAAAAAGTTGTAATAAGTAGTTTAACATCTAAAAATGATTTGTAATTTTCATTGTATTTCAGTATATCTGGGTAAAAACAAATTATGTTCAACAGTTAATATATAGAAATCAAATAATACACAATAGGTTAGTCATTAATTCAATTTAAACAGTCATTACAAAGTACCACAAGAGTTAGTTTTCTTATTTTCAACATTTGCATTAGATGGTGCAACTCACTCTGATAACCCCTTTTAGAGCCATCTATTGGAAGCTTAAATAAATATTGTTTTTCACTGATGAAATTTAATAATCAAAACCAATTTGTGGATTTAAAAGTAGTGCCATCTATGCCAACATTTATAAAGTATGGTTCTTAATATTATATTATATACATCTAAAATAGGATTATGACTGTTACCCACCCCTCATGGATTATATTTTCATATATCTAAATTTATGATACCTCATTCATATTAATATTTATTATCATGATAGTGAACATTATTTAAACAATAAATATCAGAAAGATATAAACAGTGAGGATTGCCAATTCCTCTACAAGTTTTATGATAAATGCTTAGCCAGAGCCAGCACTTAAAATATCTCCATCAGGAACCCCTCCCCAAACCCCTGATGATGGTTTTGTGCTTTGACACTCCTCAGAGAAGTGTCAGGGTAGGTTCAGACACTGGATCTAAAAATATAACCCAAAGCCAAGCACTTATCTAAAAGTTATCTATTGAGTGGAAAATCTGAAATTTTCAGACATCTACATGTCTTCAAACCCAGCTATCCAACTCAAATCGCTATATGGGGCTGATAGATCTTCAACAAGATATATTTACTATTCAGCAGATTAGCTAAACATTTATTTGCTTTTCAACAAGGGATGCATAGCTATGTTCACTAGACAAAGACTTAAAAAGGCAGATATTTTTATCTCATCTTAGCACTATCTATTGTATGCTTTAATAACTAATGAATATTAGATAGTGTTAAGCTGTATACAACTATAATCCAAACTAAGGTCTGGATTTTGCCTTCAATAGTGAGAATTAGTGATCAGAATTGGAATTAATACAATTTAACACTACACCATCTGGTAAGCATTAATTAGTCAAGGTTACAGCAAATCACTTCTTAGAGGCACAAGGAAAAATTACATCATATTGTTGTTGGTAGAAACAATTAACAGAAAAGTAGCATAATGTTTACTATGAAATTTTTTATATATCTATATATCTTCAAGCCACCTAAAATTGTACTTCACATCATGGTGTAAATTTTTGACTACAAGCACTATTAGACCAATTGTGAAAATGTATTTGTTTATTTTATTCGTGTATGCTTCACCAATTAGTTGATTTTCCATAGACTATTTGAACACCAGTAAAAAAGTAAATGAATATCTGTGTATTAATGATTAATTTGTTGGCCAAAGGTTTTATTTACTAGTCTAAACTTTCTTGAAAGTTGTTTAGATTATTTAAATTTTCTCAGTTTCCTTTAGATTTCAACACATACCATAAGCAAGACACGATAACGATCAAATATTTCCGCAGTAAGTACTTTTTTGCGAAAATTTATTCACAATATTTTAAGGTGAACAAAGCAGTCATTATTGCGCTTTTAATTATTAAACTTAATGTTAGTTATTTTAATGAAAAATAATTGCTAATACTTAGAAATTATATACACTAACCTGCAATCTTATTTTCCACTTTTTAATGTTTACTTTAAACCGGAAACTATAATTAATAATTGTATAATATTATTATAGTGTACTATTTTAGAAATCCGTTTTCAAGTCCTGATTTGTGACTTACATTTGTATATTACCAGAGGGCAAACTTTTTTTACAGTTTATTTTATTTATAATAGATTAAAGTAGGTTGGTTATCTTTATTTATAATTTGCTATTTCTATTTGAAATTCTAGTTTTTCAAAATAATTTATAAACTAGCATTTAATAAAATAACCTTTACTATTAAGAAAGTTTTTCAATACCTATGTGGAAAAACATTAAAGTTAAAGTTTGAAACACACAGGCTTATTATATACTTGGGTTTATATATGTAATATATAGGGTATATGAGCATAGACTTTCACACGACCCGCCACTCTCCACACTATCTCATAACACTGATATACTTGAACACATATATGCTGAAAAGATAAATAATCACCAATATGCGTATTTCATGCTAAACCAGCAATCATCAGTTGGTCCAGATTACCATCTCTACACATATATGCCATAAGTGCTTAGTTATATATTAAGATAACCAATCCTTATATTTTAATGGACAGGCTTCAATGTACTCCACACTCCAACTCTTCAACGTCCATCCAATTGAAAATCTGATGATGGAACGCTCAAAGGCCACCCTAAGGCCGAGATTCTTGTCACACCCATGTTGACCTAGAGTCAATCTGACCCCTCATACACAGGACATAATCCATTTAATACAAGGGATGGGCAGACATCTTTACTATGTAATAACTGAAACACACAGGCTTATTATACACCTGTGTTTATATATGTAATATATAGGTCAGTGTTATGAGATAGTGTGGAGAGTGGTGGGTCGTGTGAAAGTCTGTGCTCATATACCCTATATATTAAAGTCAAAGTTTGTAAAAATGACATTTTATTTGTAAATATAGGTTGGTCTATGTTTCTAACAAAGTTCACATTTATACATTTTCAAAAACATTAAATGATTAATAATAAAATTCAGGTCAGTATATAAAACTGCATTTTAAGTGACATTATTCTTTTCCCTTATTCAGTGATTGCTCCTCAAACTCCTTCAACTAATTGAATTGTCAAGATTCTATTTTTATCCTCATCAGATTGAGTATTCATCAGTACCCACATACTGATGGATATATAAATATCTGCAATGGCTTAAGCAGGCCAATAGGTGATAATGCTCGCTGAATCCCATTGTTCTCAGTATGAAACAAGAGCTGACTATGATAGGCAGTCCATTGATAGTGTAACGTTTTTTATTTTGCTAGGCCTCTTACACGCTAATATAAACTGCGCGTGAGTTGATCAAGCTATGTCAAAAAAGAAGAAAGTTATATTTCTATTCTAAAAACATAGCTATATTTCCTGATCAACTCGGCCTAGAATTATTGCTAAGTACAATCGTGAGCTGACTCAGTTTTTAATTTCTACATGAGGGCACCAGAGTCGTTAGACCCACTGAGTCGGCGTCAAACATATTGTAACTCGTAAACTAAACAGAAAAAAAATGCTTTTAAACTAATCGGTATTACCTCCTACTGTAACGAGAATTAATTTTTTAAGATTATTATTCCTGGGTTTATTCAAACATATTGGCAAAGGTAAATTACATTTTTAAATCTTATTAAACTACTAATAGATTTAATAATAAAAAATAATAACTACTATTAATAACGCACAATGAAAAGGTTGATAAAAGTATAATCTCTTTTATTCTAACAAACTAAAATATTTATAAGTTAAATTACGAATTAACTAAACTGAAAAGTCACACAGGCTAATCCAGATAATGAATCGATTAACAAAAACAGTTGGATTAAATAATGAACACAATTTAATAATGTTCCAAGATCTTGTATAAAATTCTTTATAAGAAAGTCCCTTGAATGTGAAAGTAAAGTCTATATCAGGATGGTAGTCTAAGCTTAGATAAATAATTGTTTGCAAACTTTTAAGTCACTATCAGGAAAATTTATTCTTAACTTACCGGTAAGTTCATGTAGGTTTATGGGATCCCAGATCATGAGAATTTCCATTGGTCTCTCCTGCCGGCATCTTCCATTATTGTTCCGTTCTATAGCTGGAGAAAAGGCATGGTTGTAGTGACCTTTATTGCAAAAAGTGGTCTTCACAAGTCCCGTTCCATGCTTGGTGACAGCTTGGTACAGCAAGGGCATACCTGTGTAGAAGCATATTTCTTGCCACAGGTTATGCTTGTGGAAACCTCCACCTTTCAGAGACGTAACTAGAAGTTAAAGAGAAGAAGACCCAGATTGAAGTTGTCATCTCCTTTTTATATCGCGCTCCATTTTTGGAACTTCTGCGCACTCTTTTGTCTTTTTATCAGCATATAAGATAATAATCTTATACACTCTCTCTTAAATTTAAGTTACAAAGTTCTCTTTTTTTTAGCATTATTCTTCCATCTTTAATTAGCTAAAATATTTTTCTTTTAGCTTATACTTTTAGAATTCTTTTAATTTATCTGGATTAGTAATCTGTATGTCATTTATCCTTTCCAATTAGATAAAAAAAATAAGAATGACAATTTTAACCTTCATTGCACGTTTTAACAAAAATTATACTAATCAAAAAAAATCTAAATTTACTTTTTTTAGCTTTTACCAAATGCCAATATATTTGTAACGTATATAAATAAATGTTACAATAGATAAAGCCGGAATGTAACAAATAATTGTCACAGTTGAATGAATGGCTGTATGTACATCAAACTGGAAGTTGATAGATATTAAATAGGCAAGTCTACACACAAAGCAACCTGCCATGGTCCAGCTATAATGACAAACATTTATAAAAAGCACCCAAATCTCTTCACTTCAATTGCAAGACAAATAGATGCTGTAGCTGGCCAAGGTATCAATTAAAAATATATCAGTAGTATATATTGTAAAATTATGATGTACATAAACTGAATAAAATATTTAATTATACTTACAGTATTTAGAAAAAATACATATTTTGGATTAACTAATAATTGGTATTCTGATATTGAAAAACATTGTAAACTTAATATGGTTAAAAATAAGATTATTAGGGCTATTAAGATGTGTTCAAATGAAATGTTTTTTATAAATAAATAATATTAGGGAGGAATGTATTAAAATGATTATCCTGAATATATTGTAAAAAGATTAATATCTAATTATAATATTGAAAATATAAAAAGGAAAACTAATATGAATAAAAATGAAGAAAATAATTTATATAGGATTTAATTATCAAGATATTTATTTTTTAGGTATTTTAATATGATGTATAATACATTAATTTGCCCCATTTATAAGGAAACAATGTTTGAGTGACTTAATAAATTATTATGATAAGATTGATGTTTTTATATAATAAAATGTATGGATTGTTGTATAGGTAATAAAAATATGATTTATATAGAAACAAGTAAGAATAAATTAAGGATTAGATTAAGGCAGCATTTATATGATAAAAAATCTGCTATATATATTCATAAAAAGGAATTTAAGCATAAAAAATTTGATATAAAGCCATTGGAATGTGTTAAGAAATTTAAAGAGAGGATAATAAAAGAGGAAACATATATTGATCAATATAAACCAGTATTAAATAGAATGTTAATAAATAAAGATAACAAAATAAGATAATATAGGAATGAAAGGTGTTAAAAGGAATGTTAATCAGTAGAGATTTAGAGAATAGATAATAAAATTAGATGGGAGGAATATTAAATTATATAGGTATTTTAAAAAAAGTAGTTAGATATAAGGAAGTGGTAAATAATTATATTTGTAAATGAAATAACATTGTGGTTTTATTTAAATATTATATATATATATATTTATGATATATTAGTATTTTATTATTTTGTTATTATTTTTATTTTTATGTTTATTTTATTTTATTTTGTTTAGGGAAACTTGATAATGACTAAAGAATGTAGTCGAAACGTTGTTATAATGTAAAAAAATGAAATTATAGTAAAATGTTGTATA
Organism: Epiperipatus broadwayi; assembly: GCA_028023455.1. Classification (NCBI taxonomy): domain Eukaryota; kingdom Metazoa; phylum Onychophora; class Udeonychophora; order Euonychophora; family Peripatidae; genus Epiperipatus; species Epiperipatus broadwayi. The sequence goes on from JAQFVV010013745.1 coordinate 21,206, forward strand.
AACAAGTTTTGGAAAAAAAAAGGAAGAATGTATATGTTTTATATATTTATTATGTTGGAGCTATAATTTAAAAAGAACAAAAAGAAATGAAAAGTTATATATATAATTTTGTTTGTTATTACAGTTTATAAAAAAACATAGTGCTCTATAAAATAAATATTTCATTTACATATATTTAATTTCAAATAAGAATGACATATCATAAATTCTAGAAAATTTTGCAAGCATCATTTATTCAAGCATAGTAAAAATAATTTAAAGTGTTAGCTTAACATCATTATGCTCGCATTTCCAAATGCTTAAGATTTGCCCATACATAAATGTTTGGGTCAAAAAGATAGATAGATTCATACTATCTTTTTACAAAGACTTAATCCTGTGTTTGAAAGTGAGAGTATTCATTTATAGTTAAAAAATCCACAAAGTGCATGTGCATTACCTTAATGGCTGATTATTAATATTACAGTTTATAAATACATAGCACTATATAAAATAAATATTTCATTTATTGATAATTATAATTTTACCTATATGGCTTTGGCTATGCTGAGGCTATTAATATATGGTATATCTGAATTTAATTCAGTCCCATATAGCTCAGCTATTTATGTGAAATAGCTGGAGTAAAAGATATTTTAATGTCTGAAAAGTTCAGAGTGTTTACTTAAATATTACATATGAAATAAATGATGGGTTTTGAGTAGATATTTTAGATCTAGTGTCTGAAAATTCTGGCCCCTCACTGAGGCGAGCCATAAGATGGAAAACAATTGGTCTGGGGATAAGAGTTCTTCGAATAGAGATTTTAAATATTTTCTCTTACTGCACTAATCAATTAAGAGCTTGTTTGAGCTGTTGGTACATTCTCTGTATTACATTTTTGTAAATACAAGCTACAAATATTTAGTTATATAATTACTTATATTGCTTTAAAAATACAGACATCGAATATTAATATTATATGTATATATATATCAAATGTGTCTAATAAAATATTATGTATATATAATGCATGTTAATACATAAATAAGTAGATAATTTTATGGGATGTATTTAGTTTAATAATAATGGACTACAATATTGCGTTTATAGCTCTAAAATATAAAAGTATAGCTGTATAATAAAAATGTTAGCATAAACATAAAGTCAAAGAAATTGTTTAGAATTAAAAAATGAATTAATCAATTATGTATATTGAAAGTCATTTTCATCATATTCTATTTTTAAGTAATTAGTAGAGAAAATAGGATTGTAAAATACCATTGTTAACTCATGTTTAAATAGATAGCCTATTGATAAAAATGTCATAAAGAATACTAATGTCTTATCAAATAACTGTAAACTGTGAAAATATATATATATATCTATCTTTATAACTTTTGTTGGTAAGATTTTTAATAATATATATACATATAGAAGCAAACTTGGACACGCCATACCTTTCATCTCTACTAGAATTTTTTTCTGTACTGATTTAATATAATTATATTTCCACAAGTAATTTTTAGACTCCTGGCTATCTTCAGGAAAAAGGCAAATAGAAGAGCAAGTCCAAATAATAGATATATTTTACTTTTATTAACTATTTTTATAATAATAATAAAACTAGTTATACAGATACAATTTTGTGTGGGAATATATATATTATTATCATGTGATCAATTAAGATTCACAGCAATAGAGATTCTCTGCCTTGTAATACAATTATATATAAGTTGTCAATCACATATGATTTTAATTTATGAATTAAACTTTTATAAACTTATAAAAAGAACTATTTTGAACCTACCAAAAAGTAATATATTGTGCCAGGCACGTTTGATGTGGCCAAACACAAGCTAAGGTCAAATGAATAAATGATCTAAAATATTTAAATAGCCATTAAAGAGGGAGGGGATTATACAATTTATATAATCAATATTCGTTATAAATTGAGAGAGAGAGAACTGTGGCGATAATATAAACTCACACACACATATGTTTAAAGCCGATATTTAAAGGCTTAGAAATATGAATTTGTAATTTGATTTTTGTTTATTTTTATTATTTTTTTTTAAAAAGAAAGAAACTCCAAAATGTAATTATAATTTTGAAGATTTTTGTTTTGTTTGTTAAAGAAATGCTAACACGTTTATTTACAATTTGTCAGTACGTATTTTTTTTTTTTTTGCGAGTGCTTACAATCAATGTAAAAGGGAGAATTTAACATACTATTATTTAAAAATAATTTCAAAATCGGAGTTGTAATGGATATTTTTCTCTTCAGTTGCATTTGAGCAAGGGAGGGGAGCCATTGTCTTAAATTTAGAAAAAGCCTAAAGGCATTCTGGTTTCCTGTCCATTCTAAAATAATTTTAACAGGACAAAAGGAGTTTAATTAAACTTGCGATAGGAATGTTCAAGTTATGTAAAACATTTTTTGTTAAAACAAAAAAAACTTCGATTGTGATATTGGAATTAATAAAAAAGTAAAAAGATGTTATCATTTATTAAAATTGTCATCAGAGATATTGAGATCTGAATGGATATAAATAAAACTAATTGGAAATGAAATATTTGAGATCACTTGGGTGATTACATTGGAATGTTTTATGAATTGGCTAAACCAGGGGTGGGCAATTGTTTTGGCTTGGGGGCCACAGGTTGGTGGAGGGCCGCATTGGGGGCCACTTTGTGGAAGCGAAGGTTAACAGAGGGCCGCATCTTTTTTTCATGACACAATAAACACACTGCTTTATTCCCTGTATTACCAAAGAAATATATGTTTGTCCATTCTTCATTAAACACATGACATTCATTACCGATTTTACATTTTTTTGGAGCTTTCATGGTTTCACTAAAGTTGGAAATGTATATATTTGCTAATGCAAAGACAAAATTGAAATTAATCACATCAACTGGAAAAGCACTGTGCATGTGTATTGATGTGGCCATCCTAGTGGAAAATATGAGATGAATATTTGTCATACAATGGGAAGGAAATCTCAGTCCAAGGTGGATTTTTTCTGATTGTCTTGGTGGGCCAAATAAAAACTTTTAGCGGGCCACATGTGGCCCTTGGGCTGCTATTTGCCCACCCCTGGGCTAAACCAATTAGTAAAACTAAAACCAATTCAATAAGATTTAATTATTTAATTTTTGTGTCGTGGAGGGGATACCAGAATTGAGATTGTATTGAGGTGGAATAACTGTTCTGAAGTTGCGAGAGGGAGTTTACCTTTACTTTTTGAAAAGAGCAGTTTACCTTTACTTTTCAAAGAGAGCAGTTTACCTTTACTTTTCGAAGAGAACAGTTTACCTTTACTTTTCAAAGAGAGCAGTTTAACTTTACTTTTTGAGGAGAGCAGTTTACCTTTGCTTTTTCAAAGAGAGCAGTTCACTTTTGTCTTGCTGTTAAAAAGGCAAATCTTATTGGGAGCCTAATTCTAATTTTGGGAAGTTAATGCTATTCTGGAAACACGCAAAGTCATGTAACTTTTTAATCATGCTGATTCTGATACCTTATAAGCTGGAAGATTTATTCTAATCAAAAGAAAAAGAAATAATACTCATTCCATAATTCTAAATCAACGGACACGCCATCAAAGCCGGCAGTTAAAATACTCATTCCATAATTCTAAATCAACGGACACGCCATCAAAGCCGGCAGTTAACCTAGGATTTATAAAACAAGAAAGGGCAATCTATAATGTTTAATATCCTGTTTAATATCCATCTCTCCAACTGAAAGATGCCAATCAAGCATTCGCCTGCATATAAAATGATTATGGAGTAGAAGCCCACTTCAGCGCATCCGTCCAGTTCCGCTCCTGCCATCCCAACATAATGTAAAAGCCAAGATCACCAAAGTGATGATGACTAATTCTACAAACTTGTACCACTGTCAAGTCCAGCCCTTGTTGCAGTCGATGAACAGATAGACCGCCCACTCAAAACCCATAGAAGAATGAGGCCTACAAACTTTGTTGGGTATAGTAATATTTTTTTGTATGTGTGTGTTTATTTTATAACAAGTTAATACCCACTTCATAAATATGTTTAAATAAATATGCAAACCAATACACCTTGTATGTTACATTCATTTTTCCTTATTTGCTTAATACACATGTGTGAGTTTATAATCCACAGATCACTATCTCTCCCATATTAATTATTTAATATACTTTTAGTATTAAGAAAGAAATTTCCTTTATTTAGTTTAACAATTATTTCAACAAGTATTTCCATATGCTTATAATTTGTTTTATAAAAATGATTTATGTATTGTATGATTTTCGTTATATATTTACTCAATTTGGGAACTTTGATCTTATATATTTTGGGTAAATAAAAGATATTATAATTCTAAAGTGACTGCTGCCATATATTTTATATATTTTTTATCATTTACTTTCCCTAACCCCCATATTAATTAGTTATGCAAGTTTTCCGATCCCCATTCTTTTAACTGAGTATGAGAGCACGTGGAGCTAGCGAATGGGATACCTTCTTACCGGGTCCTAAATCTTTATTTTCGTGAGGATACTTATTTATTATTTTGTGTATGAATAATTATTTATCGGCACATATGCCCTAATGTTATTTGAACTTGCATAGCCTTTCAGGAGGAGAGTTAAATTTCCTTCTGAGAGTGGCGTGAGGGGTTGGTTTAGAGGCATCCCCCAAAGGTATGAAAGAATCAATTTTTCTATAAGTATCTTCTGTGTCTGTATCACTATTATGGTAAAGTCTTTGAATTTCTTCTTACTCCAGCATGTCACCATATTTCTCGTCATGTTTGATTTATGCGCATGCTCATATTAACGGAGTAACGTTAACCAGTACAATATAAAGACTACACCCCATTCCTATGCAACTAAAATATGGTGTGACTTTGAAAGCTATGTGAATAAAACTTCGAATTTTTTTCATAAATTGTATTCTGATCTCCATTAGAATTGTTTCAGCCATTAATATGTTTTCTAGTAATTTTAAACATTTTTAGATAATTAGAAAATATATAAATATCCATACAACTTTTTTTTTTCATTATACACATTTCAAATATACAAATGAAGATATCTTAAGCATTGCAGAATAGCAATTTTTAATAAATTAAAGATGCAGTATTTTACATTGTAAAAGGGGGGGGAAAAAACTAAATAATTGTATCTGATGTGAAATATATGATAATATTTATACTAATTAATGACTAGTAATAATCAGTAATGCATTTATTAAAAGTGCTTCTTGTCAAATATCTGAATGCAATAAATATGGGACTTGTGAATTAAATTGTAATAATTCTTTAAATACTTTTATTTTTTTTCTGTATTAATTGCAATAATTAAATAATAATGCAATTAAAATTAAGTAATATGGATAAATGTTAATCAGTAGATTAATAAGGATGTATTATTTTCACTCTAAAACCCAGGTATATATAAATATAAGTACTGAAGAAATGAAGGTTCAGTGAATAAAATCATCAATCAAATTGACCAGTTATATAATATTAAGCTCTCTTCCAAAGCAGATTGAAGCTATTTCACCACACTGTGGAATATAATAAACAAAACTTAATTTAACAAATCGTAAATATATCTTTAAATGAGTTGTTTTTAAGTTAAATATAATTTAATGAATATTTATTTTCAAAGTGGATGCTACAAACTAGATAACATTTATTTTCGTTTCTGTTTGACTACAATAATAACTTATAGCTCATCTGTTCTGCACTATATTTTTTATTTTAGAAATTATAACATTTGCCTACTCACTTAATGGTGAGTGCTTGACATTTTAATAATTACTATAAACTTTTGTGATATATAGGGTATATGAGCACAGATTTTCGCATGATCCACCACATTCCACACTATCTTATAACACTGATACACTTGAACACATATATGTTGAAAAGATAAATAATCACTAATATACATATTTCATGCTAAACCAGCAATCATCAGTTGGTCCAGATTACTATCTCTACACATATATGCTATAAGTGCTCAGATATATATTAAGATAGCCAAACCTCATACTTTAATGGACAGGCTTCAATCCACTCCAACTCTTCAACTGTCCAACCAATTGAAAATCTGATGATGGAATGCTCAAAGGCCACCCTGAGGTCGAGATTCTCGTCACACCCATGTTGACCTAAAGTCAATTTGACCCCTCATGTAAAGGACATAATCCATTTAATACATATACAAGGGATGGGCAGACATCTCTATTATGTAATAACTAAAACACACAGGCTTATTATATACCTGTGTTTATATATGTAATATATAGGGTATATGAGCACAGATTTTCACATGACCCACCACTCTCCACACTATCTTATAACACTGATACACTTGAACACATATATGTTGAAAAGATAAATAATCACCAATATATGTATCAGTAAGCCTGTGTTTCAGTTATTACATAATAGAGATGTCTGCCCATCCCTTGTATATGTATTAAATGGAATATGTCCTTTACATGAGGGGTCAGATTGACTTTAGGTCAACATGGGTGTGACAAGAATCTCAACCTCAGGGTGGCCTTTGAGCATTCCATCATCAGATTTTCAATTGGGTGGACGGTGGAAGAATTGGAGTGTCAAGTGGATTGAAGCCTGTCCATTAAAATATGAGGTTTGGCTATCTTAATATATATCTGAGCACTTATAGCATATATGTGTAGAGATGGTTATCTGGACCAACTGATGATTGCTGGTTTAGCATGAAACACATATATTGGTGATTATTTATCTTTTCAACATATATGTGTTCAAGTGTATCAGTGTTATAAGATAGTGTGGAGAGTGGTGGATCATGTGAAAGTCTGTGCTCATATACCCTATATATTACATATATAGACACAGTTATATAGTAAGCCTGTGTTTCAGTTATTATATAAACTTTTTTGTGAATTAATTCTCAAAATAACATCCAAATTAAGATTTTAAATTCTTAAATAGTATAATAATTGTAGCATTTTTGAAATATATTCTAACCATGGGATCAGTTGATGAGGATGGTTTTATCTTAAGTATATATATTTTAGGATAAGTATTTAGCTATATATAGCTTCTATATTATAAGTTTACATTTGTTTAAAAATGATTAAAATCTAAATTTCCATTTGGTTATACATTAATAAATACAACACATTCAAATTACATTAAAATATAGTGAAGCCGTGATAAGCACCATATCAATAATACACTACTTCAAATATATATATATAAACCAGGATTACATTTAGACAATCCCATTATCAATAAGAATCAACAATCTCAAACTGTTATCAAGGCAACTTCTTTTTAACAATAAAGGTGAAATTCCACCTTTATTGGTGGTTGAATATATTTATAAAGATGTCAAATATTGCAACTTGATCACAGAGATTGAAATTATTGATAAAAAGAAGTTTAAATAAACATCTTTAAACAGATAAGTACAACCTGTTCTGAATGCAGACTAATAAACAGTCAACTATAACATTGCAAACTGCAATTATAATTTTGAAATTGCACCCAAAGTATTATTTAAATAATAAGTATAATAATGTTCAAGGATATATATATATATATAATGTAAACCAATAAAGAAATAAACCTTTAAAATTCATAAATTTAGAAAATTTTATACTAGGGTAGCAGCCATTCTTTTAAATTTCAAAGTGGCATATGTTATCATGTTTATCACTAATTTAAGTTGAATTTATATATTAATGGTTTCACACAATAAAATGTTTTATAAGTGATAGGCTTAAAAGTTGTACAAAATTTAATAAAATTTGTAAATTATCTTTCTTATGCAATAAAATAAAAATTAAAATAATAACTGTAAATCATGTTTATTATTGTCACAAAAAGCTAAAAAATTTGAAAATTTAACCCAGAATCTGAAATGTCTAACAAGTAGAAATAAGGGTATAAATTTCAAATCCAATACAGATTTAAAAACATCAAAACAGCTAGAAAAGCTTTTATCTACTAATAATGTGCTTTTTATTAATTTTTCCTTTTAGGAAACATGTTATTGAAGAAAAACAATATTATCTAAAACAGCATTTTCCAATCACCAGTCCATAGATTGGCACAGATACATAAACTTTTTTTGTCATTTCTTAATATTTATGCAAAAATAAACCAAATCATGTAAATTAAATTTGTCTGTCAATTAATATGTGTAAAATTTATTGCATCAGGGGGTATCTGAGTCAGCATGACACATAAATTAGCCAGTTCAATGAGATATTTTGTGAGATATTTTATTTCATGTTAATGTGTTACTTGTTTTTAATAATTATTTGATAAATGTTTATGTGTTTATTTTATTTGTTTGTAATCATTACAATAAAAAAATAAAACTTTTATAAAACACCTTATTTTGTAAACTTGCCATCTGCCAAAGAAAAAGGTAGAGAAATGTTGATCTAGAGAATATTTCATTTTGAAGAAACACTGATGCTTAATTGTTTCTTTTAATTAGAAAAATAAAGATATAGTACCTAAAGTTTCTTTTGAATCTATATAAATGTGCAAACATACACATAGTGTATATATATAAGCAAATATGCTCTCTCAATTTATTAATAATAACTCTAATTTGTTAAAAATTCTGCTTACTCTATGATCTTTATTTTATATGCATTCTATATATATATATATAAATATCTGTTATATATATATACTTACACAAAACGAGTTATTATATATGGTGTATGATGTTTAATGGGGAAGTATGGAACATAGTATAGGAAATATTGTGACTCCACTGCATACAACAGAAAAGTAATTTTCATTTCCTTGCTTACAATTTGAAAGTTTTATATTTATTAATATTATATATTTATTACTCAATGTCTATTTAGTAACAAGATTGCTAAAAAGAATGGATATAATTTATCTTATATAGTATATTTATTGGAACAAGTAAGAATAAATTAAAGACTAGATTAAGGCAGCATTTATATGATAAAAAATCTGCTATATATATTCATAAAAAGGAATTTAAACATGAAAATTTTGATATAAGGCCATTGGAAATATTAAAAAATTTAAAGAGAGAACAAAAAAAGCGAAAGCATATATTGATCAGTATAAACCAGTATTAAATAGAATGTTAATAAATAAAGATAAAAAATAAGATAATAGAGGAATAAAAAGGGTATTAAAAGGAATATTAATGGGTAAAGATTTAGAGAATAGATAATAAAATTATATAAGAAGAGTATTAAATTATAAAGGTATTTTAAAAGAAATAGTTAAATGTAGAGAAGGAGGTAAATAATTATATTTGTAGATGTAATCATATTGTGGTTTTATTTGAATATTATATATATTTGTGATGTATTAATATTTTATTTATTTGTGTTATTATTTTTATGTTTTTTATTTATTTATTTATTTTTATTTTTTGTTTAAGGAAACTTGATAATGACTACAGAATGTAGTTGAAACGTTGTATGGAGTAAAAATAAAATTATAGTTTGAATAAACAAGTTTTAAAAAGAAAAAGGAGAAATATTGATTTTATATATTTACTATCATGGAGCTATAAATTAAAACGAAAAAGAAGTGAAAAGTTGTGTATATAATTATATTTATATTTATTGGTTGTATTAAATTGAAGCTTTGTATACATCTGGTTAATATTTACATTTAAACCTTAATAATATCATTTGTTGATAGTTTGTAAATTTAAGATCTAATGTAGCAACTATAAGCAATTATTTTATACTTGCAGGCTCTCTGACAAATAAATGCAATACAATGATATAGACTACACACAGAAAAAAATCATTTCATTATCTTACATATAATTTGAAAATGCTCTATTCTTTAATGTTAGATATTTACATTTTTGTTTATTTACTTATAATAGTTTAAAGAGAAAGAGTTTCACATTTTTAACATATATGCCTTACTGATTTTATAATAATTTAATGCTACCAAGTTGAGTACAGAAGTGACTCTCAAACCCAAATTCAAGGTAGAGATTTTATAAAGATAAGAGTGGCTAATCTTTAACTAAATTCTAATTTATATAGGCCAATCTAAAGGGTTTTTGATTTCAAGAGTGAAGATGTTACTCTGGTGACTTTACATCCATTACTTTCTTATACACATTAACATTAGAGAAAACTTTCAATTTACTGTGTATTAATTTTATGAATTAATAGAAATTATGAAACATTCAGATTTATTTATTAAAAGCATAGATTCTATTAAAATTAAAGAGAAAGGATTTTGACTTTTAACATATGTGCCTTACTGATTTGGGGATCTTCTCTGTACTCAACACTGTTGTGCTGAGATATTATAAAATAAGCAAGACCCATATGTTACAAAGATGATATCCTTTCTTTTTAATTTTATATGATCTATATGCTTAATAAATAAATAAATCTGAAGGTTATACAAGTTTTATAAATTGATGAAATGACCATTCTTATAGTATATATTTGTTGACTGTATTAAAATTGAATAAAATTGTCAGCACATAGAAAAGAAAGTCATTTCCATTATCCTATATATATATATAATTTTGAAAAGATGTATTTATTAATACTTTACATTTATTTTAATGTTTTTTTACTTGTAAGAATGTTAAAAAAAAGGAAAACGATGTTATTTTATGTTGTGCATTTACTGCTTATATTAAAATGAAGTCCTCATTTATATCTGATGTGGAATTAAATTTGTTATCTAATAATATAATTCATTAGAAAGCCCATCCTTTTTAAGATCTATAATAGCAAGAATAAGCAATCATTTACAAAGAAGACAGTATAGTGATAAAATATGCACCTTACAAAAAGAGAAGTTGTTTCAATTATCTTAAAGTTAAAATAAGAGTTATTTTTGCATTATTTTACTCTCACACACACAAATATAAAGGTAGTTAAAATAAACTATGTGCAAAATATTAATGGGAAAAGTATATATTTTTACTATTATTAAGTGATGCATATTATTATAATCATATACTGTGCTTATACAACCAATGCATCAAACATCATTTGATCAACCCAAGTTAATCTTAAATATTTATTTTTGAATTAATAACAGATTAATAACAATTTTACAAATTATTATGTTTCTTAGAAAATTACTGTCTATGACTGGCTGATTATATTAAAATAAAATACACCTGGGTCTCATTTTATGTGGTAGATAGGTTCCACAGGAAACCGCATTAAAAAAATCACACAAAAATAGACTTAATTTTACCTTGAAAAATGGGGGATAGGTGCTGTAATTTTCAGAATTTGCATAAAAGCAAAGCAACAAGAAAAAATTACTTTAAAATTCACTTTAAAAAAATAAGCAAATAAAGTATAACTATTAAAAAATTTCAAATATTTGAAAAAAATTAATAAAAGACAAACTTTTTTTACTTTTTTTATTACTACAGTATTTAATTTTACATTTTTCATACATATTTTAATCATTATCACTAGTGATGTTTGTAAACTGGTAAGAAGTCAGATTCAATGTGATGTGATATATTGTGGCTTCTCCTTAAATGAAGTCAAGAATCTCTCAGCAATTATGCCCAGAGAAACTTGTTAGCCACTTTATTTTTATTCATGATGTAATGTACAACTATCACCATTTTCAGTCTTGTGCTGTGTTAATGGCTTTCTATTTCTATATTAAAAAAATGACATTGCAATCAAAACAAAAAAAATTATACATTATCATTAGAAAGATTATTTTTAGTTTATAAAATCTTCATTTTTTATTTTAAAAATCTAAAAAATTATTTATTTCTGTTATATATAACATAATGCGTTTTAAAAGTTTAAATTTTTTGAATATTTATTGTGATATTTTTATAAGTAAGTATAAATCTATTATTATTATTTACTCATTAGTATAAATAGGTTATTTACATAGAAACTAAGTTCTAAATACAGCTTCAGGACATATTCACGTTAGCTGCTAATATAACATATTTTTGAAAAAAAAAAAGTATTTCAAGTCAAAATAAGTTATTAATAATTTAAATTTCTTGATATGTAATAAATATAGTGAAATATGAAAGATATTAAGAAGAAATATGAATCACATAACTTCAAAATTGCATTAAAATAATCCACATAAAACGAGACCCAGGTGTACTTAAGAATGCTTGTGATCAAAAATGTTTTCAAAAATCATAGGTCTAGTTTCAAACTCAAGTTTCTGAGCATAGCAATGAATCAGAATTCACTACACCACAAAATATTTCTATGTTTATTAATATAAAATGTATTTTTATATTGCAATCTTTTATATCAATATAGTTGAAAAATAATTAATTATATTTTTCTTAAATCCATGATTTTGCAGCCTGTATTTATTCTATGATTATATTTTTTTAAAATTAATTGATATACATCTAATTCTCCTTTTACACAATTTTTTTTGTATAATTTTGAAATAACACTAGTTAAAAAAAATTTCTCTTTCTACATGAATTGTTTTAAAACAACACAATCAGTAAAAAGAAAAAAAAATGGTACTTTGGGATTAGAGCTGCTGTGATGTATTCATGATTGGAATAAAGAAATTAATGTTATTGTCTGCAAAGGCTTAAAAACATCATCTTACCTTCTCAAAGTAATTTTTTGATTGTCTTAATTTGTTTTTAAACATTTTTTTTTTTAAATTCTAAATCATTTTATGTCAGTAATATAAAATAATTTATTTTCCTTTTTAGAAAATTGTAAATGATTTTCATTCTGTCTTTATTTACAGATTTGTTTCTGAGTTTGAGCTTGTTATAATTATGTCACAAAACTAAAAAAAAAAAAAATGTCTGTTATTATCATGTAATTAAAAAAAAAGTTTTAACTTTATTTTTAATTGAAAACAAAAATCCCTTTTCCCACAATATTTCTGCAAATGCGGAAATTTGTTTGCATGGATTGTAAAATTTTTGATGTTTTGTTTGCATTTTGAAATTTATTTTTTTTAAAAAAAAAAAATTCGTAGTTGGTGTTAATTTGTTTAAATTTAATTGATTAATTTTGCCAAAAATCAATAAATGGTAAGTTATACATTGCAAGTTTTACTAATAGCAATTGTATTCCAATCATGCACTAACATATGTGTTTATTATCAGAAAGTGACAGAAATAAAATTATGGGTACATTTAAATGTTTTATGGGCAAGCAAGAGGTTACTCAACAAATTTGATGATACACAGTATCTGTGATTTACAATTTATCTTTTTGAATGTGTTAGTTGTTAAATTAATAAAAAAATAATAAGTTAAATGAAATAAAAGTAATAAATTCTGATTAATTACATTATTAATCTTTATTTCATTTTTTTTTTACTTCTAATATGGAAGTAATGATACACTTTGAACTTTAAAAAGTTTTTAGTGGCTTGTGTAGAGAAACCAACGAGTGCTTCATCATAAATGCTATCACTTTCAAGTTTTTATTTATTTTTCAAATAAAATTTATGTTTCTAGAACTAATTTTTGAAGTAAAATTTGATCGCACACAAAAAATATAACATTCTAACAAAAGTTTTCATATGGCTTATTTAATTATTTTAATTGATTCCTTGGGTCTGGAACCAATCTATCATGAAAAAGAAAATTAGGTGTATATATAATCCTGAAATATATTATTGATTGTCACATTTAGTTAAGTGTATCCATTTTTGTGTTGTTTTGCCTTTAATAATTCTATATTGCTTCATAAAGTTAATTTCCAAACAAAATTAAATCAAATATATATATATTGAAATTGCCGTAGAGCAGTAGAGCTTTGATATTTCTGATTATACAGTATATGAAGAGTTAAAACGAATCTTTTAATTTTGCTAATTCAAAGAAATAAATGTTCTCATCTTCAGGTAGTGGGATGCAAACATCATTTGTCTTTCTATCAATTCTCCATATTACAACATAATATGATAGCACGGGCGACTGGATAATAAATATTTTATGTTCTTTAATTAGCGCTTACATTTCTACAGGTTTATTTACATTATTTTTAAAGTGCGTTAATCTGTTAATTATATACACAAGTGTCTAGCTATAAAGAGCTGGAGGCAAAAGCAAAAGGGGGAAATAACGCTAAAAACGATAAATTACTTCAATAATTGAAAGGCATAAGAAATAATGACTTTTTCACTGATCATTACGGTGGGTGTTCTTTTGATAATTTTTGATTATGGGGGGTGTTGTGGTGGAGAATATGTTGTGCCATCACATACCTTTCTTTGATTGCCAGACGTTAATACTGGCTTGAATTCAATTAACAATAGAAACAATTTATTGCTTATAAGCGGTACCTTTGGGAATTAGAGACAATGTGTGTGTGTGTGTGTGCGTATTCATAATCCATTACTACGATTGTCAGCAGAATGATGCCAGTCAATTTAAAAGCAACTCATAATCGTAATAATTTATTGCTTTTATATTATACTTTAGGAATAATTGTAACATATAAAATTTTAATTTGTGATTGACAATGGGTAAAAGGATTCGGTGTGTTAATGACACCTGTAAGCAAGTTAAATGGTGTAACGATTGACAAACTCGAAGCACGAGACCTAAAAACAGTCATTATCATTTCATTGACTGCGGTTATGTTCACAGCTGACTTAACGCGACAATAAACTTAAAAATGTTAGTAAACACTGCATTAGAAATTAAAATTTTATAGAAAATTTAAAAAAAGTTTTTAAGTGTAAACAATATAGGAATAATTAAAATGGATAGTATATTACAGCATTACATATTTTTAAAGTGTAGCTGCAAATATAATATGCAAGAATAAAAGCATTACGCATATAATCATTTACCATCTACAATTACTGATAATGATCACGTGTTGTCACTTATACTTCATTGCTTAATCCGCTTTTGCACAAATAACTAAAGTAAATACTGTCGCGTTAAAATTATATAAATATTATACAAAAACAATCAACAACAATACTTTAGTGATAACATTTTACTGTCTGATTACTCAAAACATCTTTGAACAGAAAACTTAATATACATTTTTAATAAACATTATAACATATAAATGTAAATTAATTAATAAATGGGAACTTCGTTGTATAAATAAAGTTAAATCCACAGCCAAGGCGCTTTGATGTGCAACAACCAATAAAACGCTTTTGCGCTGAAAGAAAACAATAGCAAATATGTCTAAGCTATATAATTCTATAATTAAAACACTTCTTTTCTTTTCAAAAACTTTATTTGATGTATATATATCAAATAAAGTTTTTGAAAAGAAAAGAAGTGTTTTAATTATAGAATTATATGGCTATATGTAATGTATATTTTGAAAAGAAAAAAAGGATTGAGTCGTAATTAGAAACAGAAGTAAATGGATATGTCTAAGCTACTATTAATCACAAAATCATGGATCAAATTGTTAAGGGATACAAATTCAAAATGAACAAAACATGACCTCTTTTTTAATTTTCAAAAAAAACTTAGGATAGATATTTTATAAAATAGCCAACCTAAATAGCTATTCAATATTAATTGGCAAATGAGTATAAGAATATATTTAGCTAGAGAATAAAACGAGAATGGAAAACAACTTCAATTCTTATATCTAGCAGTTAATAAATTTGTGTGAGTATTGCTTTTTTTTTTATCATCCCACTATGAGGTGATATTAGAAAAATTTTGGCCATGTAGTAGGCATTGTAAAGACTTTTATAATTTAATTTTATATATAAAATTATAAATATAGCGGATTTGAACTCAGACATACCCTTCAACTATCCATACTATCTCATACCACTGATACACTTGACCACATGCATATAGAAAAGATAGATAATCACCAATATACATATTTCATGATAAACCAGCACTCACCAGTTGGTCCAGATTATTATCTCTCTCTCACACACACATAATCAATGCTCAGTTTATATTATGATAGCAAATCTTCATAATTTAATGGACAGGCTTCAATCCACTCCAACTTCCCTGTCTATTAATGTCATCTTCATACTTTAATGAACAGGCTTCAATCCATTCCAACCTCCTTGTCCATTAAAGTATGAAGATTTGCTATCTTAATATAAACTGAGCGCTGGTTATATATATATGGGACATGATAATCTGGACTAACTGAATGAGTGCTGGCTTAGCATGAAATATATATATTGGTGATTATTTATCTTTTCTACATATATGTGCTCATGTGTATTAGTGGTATGAGATAGTATGGATAGTTGAAGGGTGTGTGAAAGTCTGAGTTCAAATCCCCTATAATTACAATTAGGCTCCAGGTATCTGAAAGTGCCTATATTTCAAATATTTATATAAAATTATAAATTATTATCAAACACTAAGACATGTAATGGAACTTATTTTATTACATTATTGACTCATCCTTGAATCATGACACATTGTTTCATGTAATCTATCTAGATTCTAAAGTGCTTGAATTTGAATGTTTCTATTTTTCAAGCATTTTAAGATTAACCAACATAACTATACAAAAACTATATTTTTATAGCATATACATTAATAAAAAGTGAAAATCAGGGTAAAATTTAAATGCTGCTATATGATTACATGTAATAATATATATACATCTCAATTCCAGGGTATAAACATATCAAAGAACTTGCAATTTTATATTTAAATTTATTTGTACTAATTTAAAAAATTAAACACAAAAAAAATCTAATCAGTTTAATAAGCGATGAAATTCTCTTCTGTTTGTGATAATCCAAATTTTTTTAAAAAAAGTACAGTTCTATGCTAAATATTTAATTCCAATAACCAATAAAACAAAATGTCAGCATCCTATTTCTATTATCAGAATATTATTGCTTTTGCTGAGATTAAAAAAATGAAAATCATGCAGTCAGAGTTTAATATTCATACATATTTATATAAATATTTTGCTACTCCAAAATTATGTGAGTTCCCAACTAACAGCAAAGTATAATATTTGCATGTGTATATTAAAATTAATTTTCTATAGTAAATAAAATTAAGGTGGCCACAATTATAATACTAGATGAATATTATTTTAGATGACAATAAAAAGAATAACATATGAACAGAGGTTATTATTCATAATACTTTTTTTTATGAAAAAAGTAAACTAATCCTTAATTAAGCTGTGTAAAATTCTTAAGTAAATGTAATAGTCCAAAAAAAGATGCTATGGTAAAAGTTTACTTTCAATAACAAATAATGTAGATAGCTTCTAACTACAGATGGTTATTTTTTTTAGCCATAATTAAAAAATGGAAGCTTTGTGGCCAAAATCAAATATATTTTATTAACAAAATATAAAATTCCCAGCTATGGATTTACAATCAAAAATCAAAAATGGGTGTTTTATATTAAAATTTTATTTTCAATAATAAATAAAACAGATGAAGTATGATGATGATTTCTTATGACCAGGAACTCCAACATTACACCAGACAAGATTAAGAGAAAAATACCTGGAAATACATTTTTATAAAGTGTTAAACTTACCATTAAACTGTATGAAAGTTTCAACTATTTGTACAGTAATATCTTACAGGAAAAAAATTATGATCTTGTACTAAAAATTATTTTTCAGTAAAAAATGAAAATAATAAAAAAAATAGTAGTTTTAATATGTATGTCCAATGACCATTTTTTGAAACAATACACAATAAACATGTTAATAATTTATTTCCATATTTTATATCATAACTAGCATACTGCCTTCATTTTCTATTTTTGCCTTCACCAGTCGTTCTGATGAGAGAAAGTATTTAAGTTTGATTATTAAAAAAAATGAATTGCTTAAAAAAAGTGATTAAAGGTTTTTCAGTATACAAAAAAATTGAGTGAATTATCTTATGAGAGTTTAATTTATAAAAACCAGCAAAAACTTATTTTATAATTTTATTTTAATATAAGGTATATGAGCACAGACTTTCACATGACCTACCACTCTCCATTCTATCTAATAACACTGAATTTTATTTTAAATGATTTTTACTGAAGCAAATGATAAAATAAAAGAAGTATATATAAGAAATGGTAAAAAGTATAAATAGGACAATTAAATGGTTTCATTACAACACAATATTAGAAAAGATTTTCAAAAAGCATGGTTATAAGCAATGCAATGCTATTACACACAGAACTTAAACTACAACACTATTGTGAATATAATGAAGAATGGAATCCCAGATTTAAAAAGTGTCCTGGAATTTTCATGTGTAATGTATATCAAAAAACAAAATCAGCTGATATTGAAGGAACTGTTGAATTGGTGAATAAATTTTTTATCTGATGTCTTCAATCAAAAGCAGATACATAACATTGAAAAGAATATTAGCAACAAGATTTAAAAATCTTACAAATCATTTCATTATTTTACTATGATATTATACCACAAATAATCACAGATATAATTTATTTGTAATCAGAAAAAGTAATCATTAAAGTCTTGTAAAATATTAAAATATACCCTACAATTTTTTGCACTGATAAAAATGGTTGCATTATTACATACATAATAAAAAATTGGTTTCAAAGCATTATTATTCCACAAACTAAAATTCATTACATTTGCATATGCAAATTTTTTCTTACAATTGAACAAATTGTACAACTCATTCCTAATTTGAATATTTGAGTAAGAATAATACTTTAGCTCACTATTTTTAACTCAAAAGGATATATATTATTTAATATTATATCAAAGTTTAGTTATTTCTTTAAAGGTTACATATCATGAGTTGTTTATTAGATATCATAAATTCTTGATCTACAACACAAATAAAATATTCACCATTATGGTTTGTCATGCAGTCTAAAAATAAATCACAAACAACTTGATGATTTTAAAAATTGCATGCCAAATACAAAAATAAAATTGATGATTTGCTTACTTCTGCAAATTTTTTTTTACAAAATACATATGTAGCTCTGATATTATTTACTGACTAAAATATTCATGAATGAAAGAATGTTGATGATGAAATTTTGACTTCACATCATCTTATTGACTTGGAAATCACAGATAGTGCTCTTAATATTGGCAAAAATAATGTGATTGGTGATAAAAGTAGTCATAAATAATAAACTAGAAGAAACAAGTCAGTATACAAGTGTTGAGGTATATGATTATAGATATTATTTAACCAATGAATTAGAAAGATGCTATTTGTCACAGAGCAGAAATCAGTGATCTTATATTTGTTTGTAGAAAAACAAATAGTAGAGTATAAATTAAGTTTTCTTTATATTTAATATAACTAATATTTATTTAATCAAAAAGTAATCCAGAAACGCTTTATATATATTATAATATAATTAGGGAAATCTATCTAAAAGACTTTATTCAATTCCAAAAAATGGATAAATCCAAAATGAGATTTGAACTCAAAGTTTTGGAATAATATCGTAAAAAGAATTATATAAAGAATTACAAATTAGGATTGATTAAAAACAATTCATTACGAACCTGGCATACTTTTATATAGTAAATATGAAGTGTGTAGAATAATTCAATAAAGAAGTGAGATTTTATATGGCCTATAATATTTAAAAAATATTAGTTGAATTACAAAAAAAGGATAGAAAATTTTTCATTAAAGGTGAATTGTGGAAAGGTACTAAGACTATTCAACAAAAAATGAAGTGTTTTTTAATTAATAGGAATTAAGAATAAAATTTAAAATGTTGGTAGGTTGTAATTTAAGAATGGCAATAGATTATTAAAAACGATGTTTACTTTCATTATGCTGAGAAAAAAAACAGACATGAAGGAGGAAAGTAAATTAAAATTTTCAAAATTAATAGATTTAAAATGTATTCATTTGAATTTATATAAATGTGTAGAAAATTTGTTGCGGGTATTGAATTATGAGTCACAGGGGAAAAAGTATAATTTTGGAAAGTGAATACAAATAAATATATATATATTCCGATAATATTTCATTTATATCTGTAGCCCATGAAAATCTTTGATTTAATATATATAATAAGTTGAAATTATATAAGATGAAAAAATATATATAAATATAAAAAAATATATAATATTCTTAGATCTTTATTTTTATTTTGTGCAAAGATATAAAAATTTAGAAACAAAAAACAAAAAGGGAATAAGCATTGGGGTTGTAAATATAATGTATGTGGAAATTGAAGGCAGAGTATTGAAGAGTTATTTCTAGGATGTAGATCTTAGAAAGAAAATTGGTATAAATAGTCTGAAGATTAGAAAAATTTCAAAAGTAAAGAAAATGAAAGAGAGAGAAATCTGTTTAATGAAATTTTGTTTAGATCTTTATCATAAAAAATAAAAATATGAGTATATTAGACTTGTGGCCCAAATAAACTGATTTACATTACTGTACAATAGGAGAAGAAAAAATAATGAATCAAAAATGGAAAAATGATTTGATAATAAAAAATAATTTGAAGAAAAATATTTTCAAATATTGGTGTTGTTTAATGTGGTTAACAAGGATTATCTTCATATAGATTATGCTCAGAAACTATTGACTTCAACTAAAGAGAAGCTACTTTATATTACATCAACACATTTTATTAAGTTAGTCATTTTTTATTTGGCTTATTGAAATATGTTGAATAGACTTAACAATTATTTCATATACTTAGGCTTAATTAAAAAGGAGCTATATTATGTTTTAAGTGAGTTTAGAGTTTTTATCCGGTCTAGAAATGATATGATGAACATTAATGTATTTATTTAAAATAGCTCAAGTTAAAATTATAAGTTCAGAAAATTTGATAATCTAATAAAAACTACTGTTATATTAGTTCACTTTCTTTTCACAACCCGTTTCCAAATTTGTTATTACGATTACATGACTTGCACTTTTAAACAAATGCACATACAATGTTTTTATATCACCTGAATTTGTTTTTCTTAAATTAATATTAAAAAAAAAAGACTACAGTAAAATAACCACTTTTAAACGATATGATGTCATAGCTATAGAAATACATTTATTAGTGTATCCTGAAAAAAAAAAAAAAAGATAGGATTTTCAAGTTATTAAAAATAACAAAAAAAGATGAATATTTGTTTAAACTAATGTCATCTGTGCATTAGGAGTAATTCAAAA
Organism: Epiperipatus broadwayi; assembly: GCA_028023455.1. NCBI lineage: Eukaryota > Metazoa > Onychophora > Udeonychophora > Euonychophora > Peripatidae > Epiperipatus > Epiperipatus broadwayi. The sequence goes on from JAQFVV010013745.1 coordinate 42,273, forward strand.
TAATTTATTAATATTTAGAAATTGGAGGATATTAGGCCTAATATAGGTATACACGTCTAAATACATATCTATGAAAAATTAACCTATCTATGAAAGTATTTAATATAGAAGAAAATATCACAATGTTTATTCCACTTTTTATTTTAAAAATTCAAAGACTGTATAATGTTATTTAAGTCTAAAGCCTTCATATTTGTATTAATATTAAGTGTTGAGTGTAATGTATCTTGGAAAATCCAATTCAGAAAGAGGTTTTGCCATGTTATATTTGTTTAATTTTATAAAAAATAAATAATAATGTTACAGTATTTGTTGATGCAGAAAGCTAGACCATCTGAATGTGATTGCTTTAATCAAAATGTATCCGATGAAGACTATTTGCACTTTATAATGTATTTTCCTAATTGTTTATGAAAGTAAAATTGAGTTAGTAAGATGGTATTATTTAAAGAGAGTGAATAAATATAAAAATAAATAAATAAAATATGTATTCATAGATAAAAATTGTAATTATATGATGTATTTAATGTTTAAATAAAAGTCTATATCATGATTTGAGAATTTTAATAATTTTATATTAAACGAGTAATTGTTTTTTGTAATGTATTACCCATATTTATACCCATTTCATAAAGAGTGTAACACAGGTATTTAGTTTAATAAATGTTTTGAGATAAAGAGTAATTGTTTACTTTTTGTGAATAATAATACAATTATAATTATATAGAAACAATTTATTTTGAAAATAAAGCTCATAAATCCAACTAATTTCAAATTTATTTAGTCATGTAAAAATAGTATCTAACAATAGCTGATATACAGAGAAAATGCCAATGGAGTACAACTGTTGAAACAGACTTCAAGAAGACAATTTGAATTTTTCTAATGACATTTATTAATTTCAATATTTTTAATGCATCTTTCATTTTTAATGTAAAGATAAATAGAAAAATAAATATTGAAAACAATCATAAGACTTAGTTAAAATATCAATGGAGATATGTTGAGAATTTTTATATATTGGAATTCATTGGCTATTGTTAGATATAAAAATACTTCTTGATGTAATGATTTATTAAATTATGCTTCTATTATTAACCTGACAAGGGTTTGTAATTTATAACACTTCATTATTTTTTTACTTTAGGTATTTCAAATATTGATGATAAAATGTGACCTATGCCATGTACATTAAAAGTGAAATTATTTAAAAATCATTCATAGAAGAGTCATATGTCTGTTTATAGCACATTTACCCCCATTTCTTTGACTATGCTTCAATTTTATGTTAGATAAAATTAAAATTTTTTACTTTAGAATGTAAACATTTTCTTTCAGGTAGCTGATAGACAGTAAACTCTGATAACTATCTAATATTGGTTTCGTGAATTGGTATTAACTTTTAATGTAAAGAATTGAAGAAGGGAAAGTGCTCATTCTAATTTCTGATGAGAGACATTTCTGATTAATTTTGCTTTTTTTTAATGTTCTTTTCATAAAAATCTATTAGAAAGAATTTTCATTGCACTGGACTATTTGAAGGATATTTTCTTATTTAACAAGTTGTATTGTTATGTTTCTTAAAAAGGATATATGTGTGCCCTTAATATTTTCAGTTTAATCATAATAGATTGACATGCAGATAATATTATTGCATTTAATAAATTGTAATTTTATTATAATAGCTATTAAATAAAAAAATATTATATGATACCATTTTACTATGTAGGTATAAAAAATAATATATATATATATATATATATATATATATATATAGTATTATTTCTGGGAACTTCCTTGTAAACACAAAATATAATAGATAAATAAATATCTCATGTTTCAGTACAATAACAAGTTTATATATATAACTTCAAGTCTACTATCTATTGGAAAATTCATTAGGAAAGCAATGTAAAATAACCCCCAAAATCATATCATCTAGAAAGTATTAATTACTTAAGTGTATAATAGGAAATAGATATGGAGTAGTATGAATAGATTTTACTTATAAAAATAATATATCATATTGTATTTTAATAAATATAAAACTAGGGTTCATTAGTTTATATGGTTTTCAATTTTAAAATTAATAATCAATAAATGATAAGCCACAAAGTGCAGTTTCAATAAATACTTTCTAACTGCAATCCTTTCTCCAACATAACTACAAAGTAAACAAATAAGAATTACTTTAACTTTAAGTATAAAGAAAGAGTCTTCACTATTAAACTTTATTAGGTTTAAATTGATTCTGAATCATAATGGGGATGTGTGATATTTTATTTTTTATAGTACCACTAACAAGAAATATTACTCTGCATTATTTATTTGCACAACATAAATTAGTGCCTATAAGATTGATTTGTAAAGTTAATAAATTATAATTTATTTTTAGTTTTTGTATTTAGATGGCAGGTATAACCATAGGATAAAGTACAAGTCTCAATAAGATCATGTTTTGCACAATTCATCATAAATTTCAAAGTTTTGTTCATTAAAACAGAAGTTACAAAACCTATTTATTTTGCTTGAAATATATTTTCATTTTTTTAATGTTAATGTTAAGAAAAACTTTAAAATATTTTTTATTTTTATAATTACTTTTGTGTAAAGCATTTAATAACTATGTTTGTGATAGATTATTTTTTAAACCCTAATATGTGTAAGGGAGTTACAAACAGGCAAAACTCTCCATACAGTAATGATCTTATGATGTAAGAGAGTAACAAGTAAGTACGAATTTATTTTTCAATATAATTTTAATACTTTAACCCTTTTAATTAAATGACTCATTGCTTTTACTACATTTTAAAATCTTTAAAATAATAATTACATCAAAAATAAGATTTAATTTTTCTATAAATATTATTTGAATTGAATGCTACATAAATAAAAATTTAACTGTAAATTTTAAGCCTATAAAAATTCTACGAACAAATTAAGAAAAATAATTATTTCTTTTTTTTTAAAAAAAAAAAACCTTCAATAACTTAAAAAATATTCACTAAGTTTCGGAATAATAATTGATAAACTTGAAAATTTTGATTTGAAGTAAATGCTTTTTTTTCTGAAATTACAGATGATAGACTGTGTTTTCTTAAGTAAAAAGTTATATTTTTAGTTGTTTGTGATTATTTTAACTCTTTTCATTATTAGTTTCGTATTAAGGTTAACAGAAGGTACTTCTATGCTTTTTAATACATGTTTATTGCAACACATGTTGTAATAGGTTAGTGGGAAACTGATAGTGATCTTGACATTATTTGGCAAAAACATTCTAAAAACAATAATATTATGTCAAGCGTTGGTGGCATAGTGGTTAGCGTAGCTGCCTTCCAAGCAGCCGGCCCGGGTTCGCTTTCCGGTCAACGCTTTGACATATATATATATATAAACAGAATATTATTGCTTATAATAAAAAAATATTTTACTATATCACAATTCAGTGCTTCATTTGTTATTAATTAAGTTGTTTAAATTATTATTACGAAAATTTATAATATAATTGTGTGTATATACATATATTGTACAAACTGAAGAATTGATTTCTTATTGTTTTTAATAGTCCTAACCAATGAAAAATATGTCTATAATTAATAAAAAACTGAAGGTCATAAAATAAATAGATTATGAACTAGTGGAACATCTCACTCAATCTGACATACGTTCAAATTTTAGTCTGATTTGAGTTTATGTATTTAGCTCCAACTGTAAAATGGAATTAAATAATGCATTAAATATAGATTTAAATTTCAACCCTCATTGATAAAGGCAACACATTATTATTCAAGCTTGCAATAAATGAAATAAAATTAGATATATATATATATTCAATAGTTAATTTTACTTATCTTAGTGCATTTTCACTTTATCTTTCTACTCACTTAAATAATTTAAGAATAGCAGCTAATAAAAATTAACAATATTTAACATAATAAGTTTGACATCACGTTATAATACATAAGTATAAGTTTTCCATTGTCATCATTTTACGATATAAATAACTGAAAATAAATGCAATATTTACATTCTAATGCAAAGTAAAACTTTTTATCGTTTAGATGCCTAACTATCATACAGATTTTAAAGTATAGAATATTTCTGCACTCAGAAATATTATAATGCATCATTTTTATGACAATCTATTATAAGACAAAGATAAAATTAATTAGAAATTAATGTATTCATAAATTGTAATTACATAATAATTAATATCTTGTAATATAAATCAAATGTGCTCAAAGCCAAACCAAAATTAATTTATAAATTAATTAACCAAACAAACAATTAAAATAGCAAGAGGTAAATATAATTAAAAATGGTTATATATTCATTACATGATCATAGTAATTTATATTTTTATTACTAAAAATAACAATCAAAATGCACATGTTACATTACTTCAATGATTTTTCTATTCATGTATATAACTGTTATAATCTGAATGAGAAGTCAAAGATATAAATATCTTCATCATTATAAAAATCCAAAGATTCTGAACCAGTATGGTTAGAGACTAGAAAGGAAAGTTTGTTCAAATATAATTATTTATTGAATAGAATGAACAGAAGTTTATTATTGTTTTATGATAGTATTTCTTATTTTTCATTTATTATGCATTGTAACATAAGGATATTTTTCCTGCCCAAACAATATTTTAATTACTTTTTTTAATAAACAAGTATATTAACGGTACCTTCTCATACATAAACTTCATATACCATAACATCTTTTTTATAGTTCATTAGCATTTACAGATTATCTTTCTTTAGAGTGATTTGTGGCTGAGTTAAATGTTTGGTGCTTTTACACATTCTAGTTGTAGATAACTCTTTCTTGTATATTTTTGTATTTTAGCACAATTTACATTATGACAAACACTTCTAAGAAACATATATTTTGCCTAAAAATACATTACTTTTATATTATCCTAAATTAGGAATGATTGGTTGATTTTTTATTCTTATCTCTCTATATTCAAATTATCATAACTGTTTGCAAGAAAGTACTTGTACTCTTAAAATGTAACTAATTCAAACCATTCTTTATGGTGTTTCATTTTGTAGCTTCATTCAAAACATTAATCCATATGAAAATATCTTAGATTTAGAACTAGAATAGTCATATTCTTGGCTTCATATACCAAGATAGCTAAACCATTTGTGTTATATATACCTATTATTAAGAAACAATTATTCATATTTGTAATCACTTGGTTTAATTAAAAATTTGACCATTTGAATATAGATTTGAACTTCCTTATTTATGTTATAACTTTGTCTTGAACTTCATACACCATATTAATTGACATTGTAATAGAGAAATCATCTTCATCTACATATTTTTAGTGTTCCATGGTTTTTTTAAAACTTTCTTACCTTCTTTCCATTGATATTCATTAACTCTTAATTTAGAACAATCTCATTTAAATGTACTGAATCTTTGTCTATTGGGTCTCTATCCTCAATAAATTACATTGATTGTTCACATTAACTATCTCCTGATGGTGCTGATTATCCAACTCATTTTATTTAAAGCTTGCATCACACCCTTTCAAATGTATAGTGAATTTTCATGTCATTGACATTTTATGAACTTTTGGAGGGCTTCTTTTTTAATGATATTTACAATTGTTTTCCATTATTGAGTGTCTCATAGACTCACTGCTCTACTATTTGTGTTTTCCTGTATATCCTTTAAATTAAAATCTGCATAATCATTTTGACTTTCTTATTTAAATTTTGTTTTTAATATATATTTTGGTTCCATTTTTATTTTTCTGTTTAGGTCAATCTTACTCTTTTCACAATTGTTTTCTATTCTTGATATTTTATCTTATCTTTAATACTTTTAATTTTTTGCTGTAAATTCAATTCATCTTCTTCCATTTTTTACCTCATATTCACTTGACCTGCTCTATGTTTTTAAATTTTTTTATACATTTCTGCAAGCCTCTTCTTCCATATCAATGTTCTTTTGTTCAATACAATTTTTAATATTTATTTTCTTTTGTTTTTCACTTTTTAAAAACTTATTTGATTCTGTTTCTTACCTCTATTATAACTTTCTTTTAATTCTTTCAATAATACATATATTTAGATATTGTTTCTCTCCAAATATTTTTCTTACCATATTGCTATAAAAATAATATTAATTGTGCTGAAATTTAAGGATAAGTCTAATAAGGAACTAATCATTTCAGTGACATCCATGAATATTATTTCTTGAAAAACATGTATTGACTTTGTCTATGTTTTTTTAATTACTATAATTAAGTTTATTTTATTTTGAAGGTTCGTTTTTGAGTGCTTTAATAATTGTTATTTATACCAAAAAAAAGTAAATAGTTTTGGTTTGTATTCTAATACCAAAATGACTTAATCATGATAGGTTTTCAAGCCAAAATAATTTGATAAATTTATTAATGATGTCAAACAAACTTTAGACTTTTATAGTTAATGAATAATAAAATATGGTAGTGATTATTGTAGATATAAAAAGAAAGAATATGAAAATGACCTCTAAGATAACTGACCATCAGAATATAAGATAGTCTTTAACAACTCATATTAATTAATTTTAATGAGACCATACTTAATTATTAGCTATACCATATAGTTTATTTTAATAAATGAAATGAAATACAACTAATAGAAGAAATGTTTAAATATATATTTTAGCAGCTGAGTGTCATTACATTTTATTTATAAAATATTATAATGTATAAATAATGATCTTGATGCCATTTCTGCTCCAGTACCATCAAGTAAAATTACATATGTGATGCTGATCCTGTGTAACATAAGATAATTACATAGATGTAAAACTAATTCCAATATTTGGATTATAAAAAATTAGAAACATTTTTATGGTACATTCACATATTAAAATAAGCGATTAGATTTTTTTTTTCAAATGCAAATTATTTAACTTAACAGACAATTAATTTTTTTTTTTTTAAAGAAAAATAACAGAAAATGGTCAAGTGATGAAAATAAATCTATGACTACAATTTCCAAAAATAAGACTTACATAATAATATAATTTATATTTTAAATAATAACATTAGGGCCATATGCTTGTGCAAATTACTTTTTTTTTCCTAACACAAATTTATAAAATAAATACACATAGTTTTCTCGCACTTGTAAATTATTAGTTTAAGGAAACATTAATTTAATATTTAAATAAATAATATAAAATGTCATTATAGAACAGCAATAAGTCTATATAATTAATATAACAATAATACAAAAAAAAAAAATTTCAGCAATATTTTATGTCATTTTCAATGTGATTATAAGTTACTCTAAAGCTTCAGATTCATATTGCATATGCAATGACATCTATTATTTTTACATAAAATTGACTACAACCAAATATTTAAAAAATAAATAAATATAAAAATGATAAATTTACATATAAAATTGTGGGTAATTTACAAAATTAACAATTTATTTGAATTATACAAAAACCATAGATTATCCTTAGGAATATTCGAAATAAACTTTTTGATTATAAACCATCTTAATGAAATAATATTTTCATTATAAATAATTATAATAATAGTTATAATAAAAATGAATTAAACATTCATACTACACTAAATATATAATACATTATATATATATAATTATAATAAAAATAATAAATTACACGGTAACAAACTATTATAAACAATCCTTAAATATGCAGAAGTACTTTCAGTTAATCTCTTAATACTGCTTCAACTGCCATTAACTTATTTAAATTTAATGGTAGTTAAAGTAGGTTTAAGAAATCAACCGAAAGTACTTTTCTGCAGATTTAAGGATTGTTTATAATAGTTTGTTACCGTTAAATTTATTATTTTTATTATAATTATAATTTTGTTTTAATTAATGGACATTTTATTAATATTATATTATATGTATATATAACTTAATAGTTATCCATTAGATAAAGTGCTGGGCTTGGCCTGGTACTTTTAAATATAATGCTTGAATATCCTAGCACCTCACTGAGGAAGTCAGTAGCAGAAACTAGTCTGAGGTTGGAGATATTCTGAAAAGTTTGTTAAGAGCTATTTGCAAGCTCATTATAATATATATATATATATATATAGAGAGAGAGAGAGAGCAATAGAGATAATATATAGAGAGAGAGAGAGAGAGAGAGAGAGAGAGCAAAAGAGATAAATAGATAAAAATATAAATATAGGATGGAAAATTGGCAAAAAAACCTAACTAAATTACTATGTAATTATAAAATAAAGTGATATAAAATATAAAAAAACAAATTGTATAAAAAATTAATTTTAGAAAATGCAATATTCTTTTCTATGGATATACAGAGAAACAATTAAATGAAAGAACAAAATAACATAATGTAATTAAAAGAAAACACTGTAAATCTGCATTATATATTCACTATTTAAAATATGGACTTGACAGATTGTATAATAAATGGAGATTTTTTAAAATATTAAATGCTTTTATTTACCAGGCATTAAAAATAAAAAAAAATAATTGTTTTTTCAAACACAATTGGTGGTATTAGATTTAATTTGAAATAAAAGCATGGGGGATATTAAGTCAATTCCTTGTTATAAAAAATAGGTATTCACTTAATTAATTTTTGCTTCTCCCCTCTCTATGCTCTTATTTCAAATTACATCCAAAAAACCCAATCATGATTAAATAAACAATTTTTTTTTGTGCTTTATAGTACATGGTAAAGAAAAGCATTAAATATATAATTATTTATCTATTTATTTTTAAATTTTAGTATTGGCATAGTAAATAAGAATGTAAAATAATACTGTAATTTAAATTCACTTGCCACTTACTATATATATATATAAAACCTGAAAATAAAGACAAATGATAGATATAAAACCTGAAAATAAAGACAAATGATAGATAGATAACCACAATGCATAAGAATAATACTCTACCAGAATCCTTCACTGACCAAACAGATAACACATTGGGCAAGCCAAAATTGTATAACCTAAAATTTGAGATGATAGATTAAGCAATAATATTGATTAATCTCAGAGGGTTTCAGAATGTCATATGTCTCAATAATAAGATCAGTAAGGATAAATAACAACAATGAATAAGCATTATTAAAGCAAATGCAATATTTTGAAAAATTTAACAGGAGGAGACTTCTCATGGTCACTCTTATAAATCATAACAAATATTATTAGAAGCATACATCATTAAAATGTTAGATTGTATTAAAACTTATCTGTCTACAACACCTCTTCCAATCATAACACATCATACAATCACGACAAGCATATTACTACTATCATCACATCTACAATTTAATTGTTTTCATAAAACAAAAGCATGCCTTATTATGATTTACCATAGAGATGTTTCTTAAAACAAATTTTGTTTTGAATTAAAATAATTTCTTTAACACTCTTCTGTAACTTAATACCTCAGAGTTCTTAAAACTAGTACTTTAATTAATATGAGCTTTATTTTTGTATATTAATTTAGAATTATGAGACAAAGAATGAGATCCTAGTAATAACATAGCGACATATACTCTTACCCTTAAAATAATAACTCCCTAACTTACAGCAGCAGCAGCAGCAGCAGTAGTAGTAGTAGTAGTGGGGGGGGGGGGGGGGGGGGGGGGGGGGGGGGAGTAGGGGGGAGTAGTAGTAGTAGTAGTAGTAGTAGTAGTAGTAGTAGTAGTAGTAGTAATAATAATAATAATAAGAAGAAGAAGAAGAAGAAGAAGAAGAAGAAAAAGAAGAAGAAGAAGAAGAAGAAGAAGAAGAAGAAGAAGAAGAAGAAGAAGAAGAAGCCACAAGAAAAAAACGTATGTTTAAAGAAAAGTAAACCAAAACTAAATTTTATTAAATCAAATTGTAAATACAATGTAATAGAAACTATGTAAACCAAAGAAAGTAATAAAGTACCTTTTGAAACATAATAATAATAATAATAATAATAATAATAATAATAATAATAATAATAATAATAATAATAATAATAATAATAATAATAATAATAATAATAATAATAATAATAATAACAATAATAATAATAAGAAGAAGAATAATAATAATAATAATAATCAGAAGAAGAAGAAGAAGAAGAAAAAGAAGAAGAAGCAGCAGCAGCAACAAGAAAAAAACTTATGTTTAAAGAAAAGTAAACCAAAACTAAATTTTATTAAATCAAATTGTAAATACAATGTAATAGAAACTATGTATACCAAAGAAAGTAATAAAGTACCTTTTGAATAATAATAATAATAATAATAATAATAATAATAATAATAATAATAATAATAATAATAATAATAATAATAATAATAATAATTTTAACAATTAATATAACATGATACACTTTTAATTTACAATAAAGTAATTTACTATGAATGCATTCAGATATAATGAGTCGATATTAAACAATCCCATCATTTAAATTCATGATGAAGAATGAAAACAATTTTCTGAAGAAATTAAAATGATTTCAATATGAAATCAATGGTCTTTTAGCAAATAAAATTGGTTACAGAAATCCTTTTAAAAGTGAGAAAATAAAATAATTTATTTCTTAGATGGTTTCTTTACACCTGAGATTCAGTTATAATAAAGTGACTCTCATATCAAAATACATATGCTTATATATTCTCAATACATTCAATTAAGTATAAATTTATAATAAATTTTGTAATATTTAGATTTATGAATATGTGTGAATGATGAAAAATACTCAAGAAGAAAATTAGCAATAAAAATAACATTTATTTTTGACAATCAAGACACTTAACATACAAAACTTCAATATCTGACAATATTATCAGAGTAAATTATTTAAATACTCAATTGTACAATCTATTATGAAGAAAATTATAACTGTATGGTTTACAAATGAATGAATAAAAATAAAATAAATATTAAATAAAAACTATTATTAGCTGGTTAATAAAACTTTTTGGAATATTAATATTAGATGTTCTCATTTTTACAAACACAACCACTCCATTATATTATCCCCTATAAATATATTTAATACCTTTAAAATATCACTTACCAATTCAGCAGTGAAATAACATTAAAAAGATATATATCATTTATTACAGCCAAATATATAAGTTTAATTTGTAAATTGAATGTTGATCAGGTTTACATTCCGAAATACTGGCAAAGCACAGCAAACAAGATTTAAACATGACACCAATAAACCTATATTCTGAATAACCAAGATTGCAACTAAAAATAAGGTGTCATTAATCAGCACTACAAAAGCTATCAATTGTCAGAATAAAGTCATGGCAGTACATTATACTACACCAGGCATTATATAAAAATACATTATAAATAAATCTGTATTTAGAATAATAAGGCAAAGCAAAAAGCAAATGGTGGCATAAACTCAAGGAAAGAAGGACTTGCATCTAAGAGTAATATATAAGATAGAACTTTATCTTCAGACATATAAACAATGAGACCATCAAAAGTCCATTATAAATAATATTTGTGTTAAATAAATAATTTTATACTTAGGTATAAGACAAAGAATAATATAATTCACAGAAAATATGACATAAGAGAGAGACAAAGCTACAATATCTTTGGAAACACTGGCATGATAGAAATATATATATATATATATATATATATATATATATATATATATATATGTGTACCTATATTGATATAGGCACATATAATTTTATCTAAAATTGTTATTAAAACAGTCTTTCGTTAAAGAAAACATAAAATTAAATGTTGAAGAGTTTATTCAGTTTGTTTTCGAAAAAGATAAGAATTAAATAGTTTTTTTTTAGTATTCGTAAAAATATAATTTAAAAAGTTAAAACACACAAATCTCTTTTCATTCAAGTTTAATTAAAGAAAAAATAATGTTAAAACTAATATATGACCGTATATATGTGCAATTGTCAACAATAGAATAAATGTTATTATAAAGTTAAAGAAGATTATTATTAAAAAACACGGCAATGGTTATTAATTAAAATATAAAACAACATCTCTGCATGGCTATTACTAATTAAGCAATCTTCCAAAACACGTTTATCAAAGGATTAATTGATAAGGAATTTGACAACAGATCTTTGCCAGAGATATCAGAAAGACAACAAGACGCAGGTATAAATAGATCTTTTTTATCGGACAGTAATTCAGTTCACAAAGTTATTGAGAGAGTGCAGTTCGGAAATTAATTGAGTCAGTTAACAAATAAAATGCAGTGCTGAGAATATTTTGGAATGCACGTTTATCTCCAGCCCAGATGTCCGAGAAAACAGCAGATCTGCCCGTGAAATAATGTCAGCTTAACATCTTAGAAAATCTCCGTCAGTATCTATTTGTCTCCGATAGCAATAATCGTGAAAATCAGGAAACTCAGCAAGGAAACATCCCAGCCAGCTGGTAAGCATTTATAATGGAAATATCTTCACCAAAAGCAGCCTCCAAAGAACAAAATTCTATGTCCACATTCAAAAGGCCTAGGTAAAACATTTGCTTATTTCGTTCTATACTGTAATAGCCATTGCATTTCATTAATTCGTGCGAATCCTCCAAGAGTCTAATTATATGAACTCGATATCATACATAAATGAACTATTGATATGTGTGTGATTAAATTTCAAATGCTATGTAGTCCTTTATTATCATTATTATGTGTGTGCATGAGTTAATATATGCGTGATCATTATATCAATATTTATTAGTTAAATTAGAGTGTTCTGTTATTAAATCTATAGGAATATTTAAACTATTTAGAAATGTTAATTTGAAATATGTGTGTGTTTTATTAGAATTATAAAATGTTTAAATTTAGTAAATAAATGTTAGTTAATAAATTATCTTTAAAATTAAACTTTATTTGTCGGTCAATTCTTTTTATCAATTCTTTTACCAAATTCTTTTTATCAATTCTTTTTAACAAATTCTTTTATTAATTCTTTTAATCACTAATTAAGTATAATCTATTAGTGATTACAAATAGCTGAGCTAGTCGTGGATTTAGGCATTGAGTTAGTGGCCATTGCTTAAAGTGCATTATTTATTCATCCTTGAATAGATAGTTGGCGCCCGTGTTTATACACAAACAAAAAAAAAGTGCTTTGAACTTGGTGTTGAACTCAACAGTCGAGAAGAAGTTATGTCCTGGAAATGTAATGTTAGTTATATACTTTATAGCTATCGTTTGGGCATACATACTCTCCGAGGATGTTCTTCTCTGCCTAAGAGGCCGGTGTTTCGAATACTCATATTCGAATACGGTTCAAATGGCTAGACCCAACTTGGGGCTGAACCTAAGAAACAATAGTAATGAGGTACTTTGTTTCTTGTTTGAAAAATTTGTTTTATACAAAAGTTAAATTACGTATGTAAAAGTGTTTTAATTTAAAAAAAAAAAAAGAATTGACCAAAACTTTCTTTTTTTTCGAAATGAAAAGAGATTTTGACATTTATGCTATCAAATCAGAGTCAATTGGGTGTTATGGGTGGAGTTAAAGCATTAAAAGCGGGTAGTGAAAAGGACAAAAGGCTGGAGTTAACGTGAGTTTCCGTCTTAGTAAGAAAAATAAATAAATAAATCGTATAGTAAATTTAGTCTAACGTAAACGCTAGTTTGAAATAAAATATTGTTTTAAAAATGGAAAAAGAGAAAGAAATGTCTGAGATGCAGATACTGAAAATGATGATAAATATGATGGAAGAAATGCATCAAGAATTCAGGCAAAGTCATCAAGAATTCATTGCAGGAATAAGAGAAATAAGATGTGAAATTAAAGGAATGAGGAGTGAAATAATAGAGAAAGTAGAGGAGAACCAAGAAGGCAGAGAGTTAGATTTAGTTAAAGAAAGTCAGGAAGTTGAGGTCATGAAAGATATAGAAATTGAGGTAGAACTAGATAGTGTTGAAACAGAGAAGACTGAAATAGAAATTAAAGCAGAAAAGGATAGTGCTAAGACAGGGGAGAATATAGATCAAGAAATAGAAGAAAAACATAAGTTCAAGGTAGTAGATAGTGTAGAAAAGTTTTTACAAAAATTTAAAAAGGTTAAAGTAAACGTTCGCATTCACTGTAGACGTAGATTTAAAACAAAGAGAAAGCGTAGGAAAAAATATTCCCAGATTGAAGTAATTCGGAGTTTGTCTAGGTATAAAGATTTTCTGAGTTATGAAGTTGAAAACAGAAAGGAAAGAGAAAGAGATAAAGTAATGAAATATAAAAACGGAACCGATAAGAGAGGAAAGTTAGTTTATATTATAGAATTTGTACAAAGAAAGAAGGAACCACCTGACATAGTTTAGAAGTTAGTTAAGGGTCGGAATATTAAAGTGGCAATTCAAAATACAGCAAAACTCTCCATATAGTAGTGCCATCTTGTGCTAACAAGAGCAATCAATGGATGCCAGAAGGCTTGTGCATAAAATCCCTATCTAGTGCCTACTCATCCAATATCCCCAGACTAGTTTCTGGCTTGTGATAGTGATCATGTGATGTTTAGTGATAATATTAAAGTGGACGGAAATAAAAAGGACCGGAAATGGACTATGAGTCTAATATAATTATTTTGACGTAGGTGAAAAGCCTGAATTAGAATTTCGCTATTTAAAATGATGGATTGTTTTGTCAAATAATAATAATGGAGGCTTCGCAAAATAAAGATTTTTTTTCTCCACGCACATATTAATTAAGGAAATGTTCATAAATAAACAGTTCAAATAAATAAAAATCAATAAAATCAAGTTAAATAAATGGGTCAAATTAAGGATTTAGAACTAATATTTGTAGAATTAAATAAATGAATAAAATAATGGAAATACATAAAATAAAAACAAGTTAAATAAATAAGTATAATATATCTGTAGAAAATAAATAAAATATTCGTAGTAAAATAAAATAGTTTTTTTCTGAGTACACGCAGGTTAATATATAAGTTAAAGTAATGGGTTAAAAGTAATATCGTAATATAAATAAATATGTAAATTGATGTCCGTGATAGTTTAAAGATAATATTATAAGATTAGTGTAAAACTAAATATTTAAATAATGTTCGTAATAAATTTAAAAATAATATAAATGAAAGTCAATCTAAGTTGTATTAGGAGCATATAAGGGTTCGAATCTAAAGGGATGAGGGTAGTATTGAAATAAGTTAGATAAGGATTAAGTTTAAAGCTCTCGACTGGATAAATTCTAGTACCTGCAACGGATTGGCCGGGATCATTTCTCTTTTAAAAAGCGCACTGGCCACAACCAGAGTAAGTCGTAAGTCACTTTTCAGGGGAGAATCCCCATATCTCGTACCTTGTTTTCCAAAGCGTAAGTCGGAAATGGACAGTTGAAAATTCCTGCCATTGCAGCTGCTTAGTCAAAGTCCGATCAAGAGAATCGGCAATCGTTTTCCAGGGCGTAAGTCGAAAATGGACAGTTGAAATTCCTGCCATTTGCAGCCATCTTTTCTTAGTCAAAGTCCGATCAAGAGAATTGGCAGCCGAAGCTTCATTTACAAAAGATCCCTGTGCCACAAATTTAGTTTGTCCTCGTGGTCATTATCCAGGACAAACATTGTAAGCAATGTTACCAGCTTAGAAAGAAGAAAAGCATAATTGGAGATTGCCCTTAGCATGGAAAGGGAAAAGATACCAAAGGGCAAACTTAGAAAAAATAATAAATTAATATTTAATGTTGTTAGAGATAAAATGGTCAAAAATGATGCATTTTACTCTCAAAAGGAAGGGCGGTGTAATGTACCTATATTGATATAGGTACATATAATTTTATCTAAAATTGTTATTAAAACAATCTTTCGTTAAAGAAAACATAAAATTAAATGTTGAAGAGTTTATTCAGTTTGTTTTCGAAAAAGATAAGAATTAAATAGTTTTTTTTTAGTATTCGTAAAAATATAATTTAAAAAGTTAAAACACACAAATCTCTTTTCATTCAAGTTTAATTAAAGAAAAAATAATGTTAAAACTAATATATGACCGTATATATGTGCGATTGTCAACAATAGAATAAATGTTATTATAAAGTTAAAGAAGATTATTATTAAAAAGCACGGCAATGGTTATTAATTAAAATATAAAACAACATCTCTGCATGGCTATTACTAATTAAGCAATCTTCCAAAACACGTTTATCAAAGGATTAATTTATAAGGAATTTGACAACAGATCTTTGCCGGAGATATCAGAAAGACAACAAGGCGCAGTTATAAATAGATCTTTTTTATCGGACAGTAATTCAGTTCACAAAGTTATTGAGAGAGTGCAGTTCAGAAATTAATTGAGTCAGTTAAGAAACAAAATGCAATGCTGAGAATATTTTGGAATGCACATTTATCTCCAGCCCAGATGTCCGAGAAAACAGCAGATCTGCCCGTGAAATAATGTCAGCTTAACATCTTAGAAAATCTCCATCAGTATCTATTTGTCTCCGATAGCAATAATCATGAAAATCAGGAAACTCAGCAAGGAAATGTCCCAGCCGGATGGTAAGCATTTATAATGGAAATATCTTCACCGAAAGCAGCCTCCAAAGAACAAAATTCTATGTCCACATTCAAAAAGCCTAGGTAAAACACTTGCTTATTTCGTTCTATACTGTAATAGCCATTGCATTTCATTAATTCGTGCGAATCCTCCAAGAGTCTAATTATATGAACTCGATATCATACATAAATGAACTATTGATATGTGTGTGATTAAATTTCAAATGCTATGTAGTCCTTTATTATCATTATTATGTGTGTGCATGAGTTAATATGTGCGTGATCATTATATCAATATTTATTAGTTAAATTAGAGTGTTCTGTTATTAAATCTATAGGAATATTTAAACTATTTAGAAATGTTAATTTAAAATATGCCTGTGTTTTATTAGAATTATAAAATGTTTAAATTTAGTAAATAAATGTTAGTTAATAAATTATCTTTAAAATTAAACTTTATTTGTCGGTCAATTCTTTTTATCAATTCTTTTACCAAATTCTTTTTATCAATTCTTTTTAACAAATTCTTTTATTAATTCTTTTAATCACTAATTAAGTATAATCTATTAGTGATTACAAACAGCTGAGCTAGTCGTGGATTTAGGCGTTGAGTTAGTGGCCATTGCTTAAAGTGCGTTATTTATTCATCCTTGAATAGATAGCTGGCGCCCGTGTTTATACACAAACAAAAAAAAGTGCTTTGAATTTGGTGTTGAACTCAACAGTCGAGAAGAAGTTATGTCCTGGAAATGTAACGTTAGTTATATACTTTATAGCTATCGTTTGGGCATACATACTCTCCGAGGATGTTCTTCTCTGCCTAAGAGGCCGGTGTTTCGAATACGGTTCAATATATATATCAAAAATATGAGAAACTATCTCTTAAATCTCTTAAATAATACAACAACAAACTGATGGGTAAAACCAATAACAAATAATTATTGCCAAATAGAGCTTAATAAAATAAATTATGGTACGGAATCATAATAAAATATGAATTCGCTTCTATTATATTTATCATTAACATATACATTAAAATAAATAACTTCATAAAAAGGATTAAAAATAACACTTTTAAAATACAATATGAAATAGGAAAAATATCAGAGAAGTTTTGGATAAATGCAGGTTATAACAATTTAATAAACAAATATGCAGAATGTATAGAACAAAGCTGTAATAACATTAATTTAGCATGATGTGTTTAGCATGCTTTTGACTTAAAAAATCATAAAAATAGCAGTAATTATTATGGTAGTGTGGGTGCCTATATATGTTTTATTCAGACTAATTTACATAATATTTGCATTTACCATTACATAGGTTGGATAGGCCATTTGTTAGAAAGGGAGGCACAGGATTCCCTCTTGTTAATGCCATGTTTGTTTTGTGAAATTTCCATGATTCTTTGATTTTACATTTGGCATCATCATTGTGTTCTGTGCAGACAACATAGAAGTGGGTGGACTTATATAAATTATATCAAATAGCAATGCATAAAATAAAGAAAATATATAGCATAATGGAATATCATAAATATTGAGACTTAAAATTATATCCTTTTACCAAATAAAAATAAAAATGAGTCCTTCATGATTGGTGTTCTAGTCATTCAAAAGGATATGGTCATTGTAACTGCCATTCTGAAAACATTAAAGATTTCTCTAACTTATTTAATTACTGCAAAATTTAAAAGCCATGTAAAGCACTTCAACATAAAAATTAAACAGTAAATTTCCATATAACACTAGCACAAATATATGTATAGCCATTAAACATTTATGAAATATATTTCAAAATAAACACAAATAACAATATATCTTGAATTTATCATACAATATTATATTAATTTCTTATTATATTTTTGAAAAGCATTTACTGATGATGAAATTGGGGAGTATTTGATCTTTGAAAACTAATGTATTCTGTAGTACTGCTTATTCTTGACTAATAATAATGGCAAAAGAATGGAGATATTTAGAAGAAATGAGGATAAGTTTATAATTCTTAAATAAAATTATTTCTGGAACATTCATGTTTAAATTATCTGTAATACAACTTATTCTAGTTGCTGCAGAAAAAGAGCAAATAATTTAAAGATAATAGTAAAAAAACATGTAAACTTTGTTCATTAATATCCAGGAATTTTATCTTTTACTTGTATCTCATAAGCAAATAAGCTTCTATAAAGTAACAAAAGTCAATAAATTTAACTTTATTAATTTAGGAAAATATTTTTCTTCACTTTTGTTGAATTCAATACAATAACAATATTCTTTTAAAATCATCATATTTGAATAATAAAATGTACATTATAATAATTTTAAAAAGTTATTCATTCTTAATGTATATTTAAAATACATTTTAACAATTCAAAGAATTATCAGTTTAAACTATGAGTGAGACCCTAAAATAACCAGAATCATTCTCTGGTGTGTGTACCTGGTGGAGTATATATTTCACCTGTTACATACTTCTTGCAGGAACCCTTCTGCAACAACCTGCCAAATGACATTATTATGTGAAATTGTGGGACTATGCAACACATTGTTTCGTAAAGTGCACTCCACATTTTTGTCATTTTTTTTATAATGACTGAAAAGTTTGACAATGTGAAATTCTGTTTTCATTTACAAAAAATAAGGAAAAACATTATAATGCTTGAAACAGATTACAAAAATGCTGATCTCATAAAAACACATGTTTACGAGTGGTTTAATTGAAATGTTAAATTTACTATATTCCTAAAAAGCATTGCAAATGAAGTCTAAAGTCAAAACTACACTGAATTTTTTTAAGCAAACAACATTTTCCCTTCAAATTTAGCTTATAAAATCAGATATTCTCTGCAAGTTCTGAATTATTTACATAATGTGGTAAAACATAAACTTTCTGTTTTATGATAAAGCAAAGAGTGTATACTTCACCACCACACAGTGTGATCTCTCAAAGCCTTGAGTGTGAAACACTTTAATTAAATTCAGCATGGTCCATCTTATCTATCAGCTGTATTCACTCAATCTCATTTCTTACGTTTTTTTAATCTTTTGAATGAAAACATGCTTAACTTTTTTTCAGGAGTAGAAATGATGGAAAAATGACAGAGATGTTAAAAGGTATCGCATTGCAAGGATTTTCTGATGACTTTGAAAAATAAAAAAACATGTTTAGACCAACATATTGCCTCAAATGGATAGTTAATTCAAAGAGATTAAATTTATAACATGTAAAAATTCTGATTACTTTTGTTTACCCCGGTGTAAATTAAGTATTTCCTAGTCAGCATAATCAAATTTAATCAATACACTTACAATTTTTTTCTATTATAAAGCAGGTTGTGCAATCTGGAATTTAATTCTATCATTTCAAAATGATAAATAAAAAGAAAACTTCCTTTTAAAATATTAACATTTTAAGCAAAAGTAATTTTCTTTCAAATAAAACTGCTTAAAAATATTTAAGTATTTTAAAGTTTTTAGCAGTCTTAATATTTCTGTATAGAAACATATACCATTTATTTCTAACAAATAAATTAGAATCAATAAAAGTTCTTATGCAACAATGATGCTTTATGCAGAAATCGATTAAAGTATATAAAACATATAAAAATAATTTAATTACTATTAAATACTTTGTTGATCTTTCAATCATATTTCCCTGCAATGCAAATTTTAAGTATTGGAAGTTTCAACTTAATTCTTCTGAGCATGAATAAAATTATTTAGCAATCCATATTTTAACTTTTAAAACAAACAAAAATGTATTAAAAGAAATTAAAACATGATAAAATTTAACAATTAAATGAACAAAGAAATAGCTGAAAAACAAGTATGTGAATGTGAGCTAGTATATACACTAGATCTATTTATAAGTTTTGTCATGTGATTGGTTTTTGAACCAATGAAATTGATATCCTATCTACTCATCTTTAATCTGCATTTATTAATTTTTACAAATATTTTAGCATCCCAGAATAAAAATTTACTTAAAATAAATTAATTTACATGTCTGTCTAAATATTAATTAATTATTACAACTTTAAAATAAATTATTTAGAAAAACCAAAAATATATTATATTAAAATAAAGTAAAATATTGCATAGCATACTAAATTATGTCAGATATAATATTATCTTACATTATTTCTTTAAATGAATTCACATTCTTTAACTGATTTAAGCTGTCAGGACATTTTTAAGTAATACTTTTTACAACAAAGTCTTTAAAATATTTTTTTTTAACATTCTACTAACAAAAAAGTTAAGATAAAAATTTACACCTCATGTAATCTCACACACAAATGCATTATTTAAAACAGATAGTTTAATTAATAAAATTTAATTATTTATCTTCTCAATTAACTATTTTAAAAATTATTTAATAAACCAATTTTTTATCACATTTATCATTAGATAAGGCATACATCTTATTAATAAATTGTTTAAAGAAAATACAATTTTATTAACAGATAATTTAAATATTAATAACTTAGCATTAAAGACTTTAACTGTCTTCAGATTTTAACTCTAACATTGACTTTTAACACATTAGCAATTAAATTAAAGTAGTTTTACTCTTAATGTTTTTACAATTAACTTACTGACATTTCAGGATATTCATATCCCTAAAACTAAGCATTTTAAAATCAGACCCAATTAATTATGAGTTTAAAGGGTAATCGTGGAGGGACTGTACTGCTGAGATTAGATGTCATATTTTCATCAATTTCTGGTTTTTTTAATTTGAATTTTATAGCATATTCTTGTTTTTTTTTTTTTGTAATTTGTACTTTCAATGTATTTCTTGGATATATATATATATTCTCAGGCATTTTTATTTTTCGATTTAAGTGAAGAAATTTTGATTTTAGGAGGCGGGGTAGGTCTTTCTTGTATTTTCATGGAATTTTTTTTCTTTTTAATTTGAATTTTATAGCATTTTCTTGTTTTTTTTTTTTAAATAATTTGTACTTTCACATATTTCTTGGATATATATTGCCTCAGGTATTTTTATTTGTCAATTTTCAAACACTTTCGTATATAAATCTATCACTTGCAGGCTTTGGGCCATTTGTTGATGGTGTCATAGCACCATCTGATGGCAGCAATATGATCGCTCCATGACTACCAAAGCACTACACATATACTATTAAAATAAAATTATAATAGTTGTTATAAATTGATTCAAAGAGTAAATCATTATGTAACTTTTAAGCAATAATACAATTTGCTTACTACAAAAAATAAACTATGGAATTGTTTTTAATACTGAGTAACTATATAACTGGATATTTAGCTTTGCAGACAAAGCTAAAAGCCACAGTATATATTGTACTGGTCGAAAGATGCCAGAAAATGACACAATCCAATCCGCAAAGTCGGATTCAAACTCAGTCGAACCAAACTGAATTCAAACCCAACTCATGAGCTCAGATCAATCAATGGATGACATATGTCGATGGTACATGACTATGCACCAAGAAACTAGCTCAATGGATGATGATGATTTGAGACCCCTGATCTGACTCTAATAATATATAATAAAATAACTAAGGATATTTATAAATCAATTCATATATGTATGTTTGGGTTGCCAATACAGACAGTAAGCATTAATATTAAAATAATTATTGAATAATAAAGAAAGTTAAAAACCAAATGTGTTAATAAAATGTTTACTAAGAATAAATATTTGGTTCAACTTTTGTGATTAAAATTATATATATTACCTCTAGTCTTTAAAATGGAATTTACAATAAGAATGGCAGTTGTTATCATATGCCAATAACTATTACACAATATTATAGGAGGATTATACAAGTCTATGCCCGACAAGTAAATAAAGGTCAATAAAGGTATTTGGCATGAACCGAAATTATTATTCTATCTTTAAAAGAATGTGAGATTCATTTTCACATTCGTAAATCAATTCATAAAGAGCAAGATAAATATTTAGGGCATAACTTTAATATTTAATAGAAAACTTACTTAATTATAAATGAATATGAATTTACTCGACTTTAATAAAATCAATTCATCATGATTTACGAGCATGAGAGCTGGCTTTACTGGAACTGAGAAGTAAATGGTACTGACATCTTATGAGCTATAAAAATGAACATGAAAGATAATGGCTTGTCAGTGATTTAAGTAGGAGGGCATCTTGTATTTTACAAGTCTTCCTGCCCTATCAAGGAGATGTGGAATACAGGAAAAGCCAGGTCGGGTCATAGCCATGAACCTTTGGTGTTCTAAGATACTTCCTCGGTAACTAAAGTAACAATAGTATTACTGATGACAAGCTTACAAAGCAAGAGATGGCTCGTGTCAGCAATGTTTGGAAAATAATGGCTTGATAGTCATCATGTTGAAGTAATAAAACCCTTTTTATATAAAGAATGCTCTACGTAATTACCTGATCAAGTTGAATTAAAGTCGAACGTGCCTTAACTAAAATTATTTAATGCAATTATAAAATTATGCTAATTATACGCTAAATATTATGCCCTCCCTGAATATTAATAGAAAGTATAAAATTTGAATTAGAATATATTCATTTACTTTTCTTTATCGACCTTTAATAAAACATTTTAATATTATTAATGTGAATAAATAAATATCATGAACTCAATAAAGTAGCCGGGAGCATAGGTTAGAAAATGGCCAATAGTCATTATTAGCCATTAGTAAAAATAAACATTTAATAAATCCTTCAACTCGATAATTAATAGGACTATATTAAATTAGTTCTAGTGGGCAAGAATTACCATAACTTAATATAAAGAGATTATTATCAAGTTGAAGTTTTATTGGCATATAATTAAAAATAAATGATATTAATAATCATTCAATAAATATATAATACAGTTAGTGAAATGAACTGCCATCATAAGTAGGGAAAGTTAACAAATATTAAATTTAAAGACTAGAGATAGAGAGAATTACTTATACAAATTAATGCATTATAAAGCAAGAAGATTTAACAGTAATTAATTTTAAAAGATGGTGTAAAATAAAGTTTGGAAACTGGCCAGAAAGTTGTGGTTCATTTAAAGAAAGATATTATTGTTTCCTTCATAGTTGGTTTCAAATGTAGACGAGCATTTTAAACTTAGGCGAATGGCATTTGGATTGATTTTTTCAGGTGTTGGCAGCATGATTGGTGTGGAAAAAGTTTAGTTTTGCAGTTACATTGGAGATCTTCTGGGGACTTCGGGCCCAGCAATCAGATTCCCAAAGTTATCCCCTCACCATGATGGAGACATTATGAAGATTCATAATTTAAAATGCACATAGCTTCTAGCAGCAAGTTCTCTTAAAGAAAAATGGCTTCCCCCTCTTGAAACTTTTTCCTGGCTATTTATACCTGTTCTCTGGTTTCCCACCTCTATGAACTCTTAATGCCTTCAGGCTAAATCTTCCTACTTTATAAAAGTTACAAATTTCTGTTAATTGATTTTAGATACATTCCTTTGATAAGGCTTTCAAATTAACATTGAATTCATTTTCTAATTAGAAAATGAATTTGTAAATCTGAAAAACGATTTTAATTAGGAGCAATCCTTACATTTTAAATTATTATCTTTCTGCTAATTAATAAAACTTTCCCCATTGTCTTTCAGAGCGGGCAATCTGAAAGCTTATCGAAAGAATGTAGCTTTTAATCAGAGAAATTTGAACAAATTGGTATAAGTAAAATAAAACATTCCAACGCAATGAAACTTTATAACGAATATATATATATTTAATTATTTATAAATACATACGCACAATCCACACAGTTATAATATATTAAATTCATGAATAATTTTATCATGAATTTATTAATGATATTGATTAGTTTAAATATTAAAATAGTTGGTTTTAACATATATTTATATAGTACTGTTTTTTTATTGAAACTAGCGTGTATTGAACGTATAAAGCCCCATTGTATTCGGAAATTCACGGTTAGTACTAGGGTTTAAAGTGGTCTACAGATGAGATATCACGAAGCTAGGATCAACCTTAGATCCGACCGCTTCAATATATTGTAGGATACTGAGTTCAAACCTACATTACAAATTTCCAAATACCTCAGAATTCTGAAGAAATATCCCTTTATTCAACTGATTTTATTAATCTAAGAAAGATAACATATAGTTTTAAATATCTATTAGTTATATAGTGAGCATACATAGTTGTCTGTAGACACAAACTCAATAGATCATTTTTCTAATTTTGCTTATTAACCTTCTTTAAAGCTAATTTATATTTACTAGATTATAATATTTTTTCTTTAATTACACTTTGATTCTAATACTTGTCTTATTGATTTATTTTATGAATTTTAATGTATAGTTTTTTAAATTATTCAGATTTTTTTTAATAGGCAGGTTTTATATGTCTGAATATATATGAGTACGTGTGCATATACAGATATAAACTTAAAAACATTTATAGACACATTTTGAAAAAAAGAAGAGTTGTGTTTAAATAATTTTATGTTTTTTTTTATTTTATTTATAAAAAGTTATATTGTTTAATAATTATACTTGTTTTATGTGAAAGTGTTTCACAAGAATGTCCAGCTGACACCCACACGTCTAAGAAATAAATAAAGGTCATTATCAGACTTCAGAAATGTAAGAACATGCTAAATGCAATAGTTTATTTTTGGATTCTTTGTTTATAATCTATAATCAAAGATGATTTAATTTGTAAAATATTTTTTCACACACAAAAAAAAGCTTACTTACAAACAACCCATTATCTGCAGAGATTATTAATTTATCAGATATATTGATAACTATTGCTAACACCATGAAATATTCCATTTTTATTTTTAATTAAAATTAAATATCAAAATTTTACGTTGTACATTGCTTCATTACCTTATATATTTCTGATTTAATATGATATTTCGTTAAGTTTTTCTTAACTAAAAAGTGCAAATATTAATTTAAAGTGTCAAATATTTGCATTTTCCAATTAAAAATAACCTCCATGTTGTTGTTTTTCTAACAGCAGTTTAGTATTAGTGAAACTGAACTCTCTATAGTGATGCCACATATTTCCCATATGATTATAATAAAAAAAAACATATTGCCATTTTTCTGTTCCATTGTTTAGGATTACAAAAAAATAGAAATATTACAGTTAATGTTATAGACTTGCAAACTCTAGCAATGATGATAGTATATTATCAGATGTGATATGCTGAATTATTTCCATCATATATGAGTGAATGTTGAATGTATAAAAATGTTAAACTTTATTTCAACTTTTCAAATTTAAACAACTTGTTAGTAATAATACACAAATAGACAACACAAGTTAGTAATTACAGAACATTTTAAGTACTATTATTTTCCACTCTTCTTCTGGTGTTGCTGGCCTCATATGCACAGTGATAGTATTTGCATCAAGACCGATCTCACACCTTTAGTTTCTTGAATATTGAATTTACTGTTAGAATAACTCAGTTGGAAATAGTCCAACATATCACATCTAGCAATAAATCTTCTAATTAGAAACATAGTTAAAAAATCTTTTATCTAATATTAAGATTACAACTTTGATCTTATTTACCTTGGCTTTCTATAATATTCTATTGAGTTTTATCCTACCTCATCTAAACTTCAATCCTTTTTAGAAATAAAATTAAACAATTTAACTAAGGGATCAATCCTTTGTCCATTCTTCTACATAATCATCTATTTGAACTCATACTTCATTAATTAACCAAAAATTTCTTAAACACATAAATATTTATTAACTCTTTGTTTTATATTTACATTTTTCTGCAAATTTTACTGTTACATCATTAAGTAGAATTAATAAGATTTTTTTTTATTACTTTGAAAAAAAAAATAACTTTTATGATATTACTACTACTACTACTACTACTACTACTACTACTACTACTACTACTACTACTACTACTACTACTACTACTACTACTACTATTATTATTATTATTATTATTATTATCATCATCATCATCATCTTGCAAAATGCTTTATTGAACTATAAAATAACACTTAGTAACACATATATAGGATAGAGTAAAAGGAGACTACAGGATTATAAATAAAAGAAAAAGAGGTATGTGATTTAAATTATATAGATTTGTATTTTTTATCCAATGCAAGAGATGAGCAAAATTATAATTCTACATTTAACAAAAAATTGACAATCTTGAAAGTAACTCCTACAATCTCAATTTTTTTTTTTTTTACAATAGTGTATTTTTAAAAATATAATTATGTATATATATTTTTTTTGTTAAAATGTAATAATTGTTCATGTTATTACTATTAATTATATATAAATAATCTTTCACAAATTCATTTTCTTTACAAAACTTGTTTTATTCTATGAATCACAGTTTTTAGCAGATCTGTATACCCAGTATTTATTACACATCACCACCTACATTTAGTTATATCATGGTTACTTTCAACCTTTATTTTTTTGCCCAGTTACCATTATTTTTAATTTACTTAATTTCCTCTTTTTTTAGATTAATGAAAATAACTAGACATCATTCGATATAATTGAAACGTAGATGAACACACATACCAATATACTGTTCTGTCAAAGTGAAAAAAATTTAGTTCATATTATAAAAGAAGATTAGTAAAGAAAATAAATATATGAAAGATTATATGTTGGAATTAATGAGCTGATTTTGAAAATATATATTTATTTATTTCAAACTAATTGCGTTTATTTTTTTATATAACATATATATAGTAATAATTATATATTTACTTAATGTTATCAATATAATTTGTTTAGGTCACCGCTTTTTCACAGAGTAATAATGATAAAGAAGAAAGAACTTACCAGATTTGTTAATTTTTTTGTGATGTGGATGTTAGTATTAATCTAACTTTATTTATTCCCTAGTAAAAATAAATAGCTATATGTTTAACAAACACTGTTATATGGTTATCTAAATTAGCTAAGTGTCAGCAATCAGAAAAAAATGTTTGCTAATAAAAACTGCAATTCTGCTCAATCCACATTCAAAGTCAGGTTTCCGATATGTCAAAAAAATACTACTATTGTGTCATAATTTTTTTTTTTTTTTTACATTAGTGACAATAAAGTTAAACCATTTATTAAATAACACAAAATGTACATTTGAAGAAAGTCATTATTATATGTAATAAAGAAAACAAAAATATCATTACATGTTAATAAAATAATTAAATTATTTCGATATAATAATGCTGGATATAAACAAATCTAAATTTGAGAATTAGGATGGATTCTAAGAATGAATATCATGAGTGGGATCTCCAACGTAAAAGAGTAAAGCAAAATATTAGGTCAAATTACAAAAGTCTTCAGAGTTAAGATTACAAATTCAGTTATTGCAATAAACTTATTTGCAATTTCAAAAAGTAAAGATTACAGAATACATTCATTGATTCAGAAATGACATTTCACAAAGCTTGGAGAGAATGCCAGTCACTTTTTTTTATTTGGACACACATATTACGATTACTGTATTTGTTAATGAAGTTGGTGGTCTAGTGGTTAGCATAGCTGCCTTCCAAGGAGCTGTCCGGGTAAAAAAAATGTCAGTGTTTAGAAAATCAAACAGCTATCTTCTAAGTTTACAATATTTTATATAGAAACAGGAACATTATTAGGTGGCACAGGAGATTAAATCAGTTTTATCTCCCCTCCCTATACATCAATCCAATTATTATATTTACGAGAGAGGTGTGTGTATATATATTGAAAACACATAAATACACAGGTATTACAAATTACAAATAAAATGCCAGAAAAATATCTCTTGAAACTAATTACTATATGTATATATTTAAATACATTTATATTGTCTATATTAAACTTAATGTAATTAGAATAGACTTGAACTCAGACTTTGAAATTTCCTACAGCTATCCATTTCATTTTGTACAACCGATACACGTGATCACATTCTACGCAATTATTCAAATTAGAATTGCAAGATTCTTATTAACATAATAAAAAATAATAATAATAAAACTTGAAATATATATATATTTATCATTTCTAAATAGCGTGCCAGAAATAAATTATACTACCGAATTAGATAAACTTTCATGATTACCCCTTTAAGTATATTCTCATGTAATTAACTAAGTTTTAAATTGATTTCGAATTTTTATTCGCATTCTACTTAATGATAAATTAATTACGTTAAACATTTCACAAAGAACTTTTGTCTTAAAATATACATATATTAGTAATATTTTAAAATAATCCTCCCTTCAAATAAACGTGAATTTGACATCATATACATATTTAATCTATTAACACTGTTTTACTTATATAGTATCACAAATTACATGAATACATAAAAAGCAATGTTAAAATTTAAATTATTCAAAAGAGGTAAATATAGAAGCCGAAGTTAGAGCTAAAGATTGCATTATGTTATTTTACTCTGGCAATGCATGCGAAGCCACGGATACAGCGAATATTTCTATAAATAGATTAGATGGATTTATTTTCTCTAGCTTTAATACATAATTATTCAATGACCTTACATTACTAGACTTTTATTTTATAATTTAAAGTTTTTAAATATACATTTGTACAACACCTATTTTTCTTATTCTTATTCTATTATTATTTAAATATTTATTGTTTTACTTTTTATATTTTTTTGCTCTAT
This sequence comes from Epiperipatus broadwayi, assembly GCA_028023455.1. Lineage (NCBI taxonomy): Eukaryota > Metazoa > Onychophora > Udeonychophora > Euonychophora > Peripatidae > Epiperipatus > Epiperipatus broadwayi. The sequence goes on from JAQFVV010013745.1 coordinate 71,425, forward strand.
CTTTATTCTATTCAAAGGAAAAATTTTAGGTTCTTTATCATGGTAATATTTTTAAAGAAATCACAAAAGATTTTTTTTTGCTGATTTGTTTACATTATGTTTGTTCTTTCATATCCTATAACTGTATGCCTTATGCGGTTGTTAAATGTTTTGATCCTGCTTGAGTTGGTGGAATGATAGAGTGATCGGTATCGGAGTTCAAATTACATAGATTGCAACCCAGTTCTGTCCACTTCTGCTTGTCAAGTTTCTTAATCGTGAGAGAAATAAACCATTCAGTAATTATTACTGCACTAGATAGTAGATAAACAATGACATTTTTATATAATTTATGTTATCATTTATTATATAAGTATAATCGAATATCAGCTTTTCAAGCTAATTGTGCAAACGCTTTGCGAGTGTTAATAATAAATTAATACTTTCTCACCAATACAGGATATAGTATTTATGCAGGAATAAAAGTAATCCTCTTATCCCTACAACTCAAATATTTATATATGAGCAAATCTGAAGTACTGGCAAAGAAAGTGTTTGCACAATTAGCTTGAAAGGCTGATATTCGAATGTAAATACAATTGTATACAGACGCTGTATAAAATAAATGCTTATTTATATATAAGTATAAGTAAAAAAGATCTACTAGAACCCATATGATCCTAAATTTATAAGCAGGCTTGATTAAACTCCTTTGTTCACAAAATGTTCTTACTGTATCCCTGTCATAGAAATAATGACAAAAAATGTTGTATAAATTTTTTTTAAAATACCAAAAATTAAAAGAAAAAAAAACTAGTTGGAAATTTAAACTCTGACTTATTGAAAAATTTTAAGTTCAGTATTTTTATCTCATTTTGAAATCCGGTTACACATAATAACCAAAATTGTACTGAAACCTTCATGTAAGTTCTTATTAAATTATTTATTTACAAGCAACATAAGAGATAAAATTGAACATAGAATTAAAATTAAATGGAGCTGCCTTTGATAGAAATAGCAGTATTAAAAAGAAAATATGCCTATGTATTTGGAAATGGATCTCGGACTTGGATACTTAACTGAAGATTCATGTAGAGACTTCAGACTTCTCAATAAAGTATGGTCAGATTTATTTTAGAAATAACAAAAAGAGATTGAAATTAAAGTATGTGGCTGAAGACAAACATATATCTCTGACATCATGAAAAAATTAAGAAACTGAAGAGGAGCTGGGCTGAATATATTACTAAAAGAAATGGTATTAAAGAAAGAGATAGTTTTAAATTGGATTCCAAAAAAATTGTAAAAGATCTAAATACAGACTACATATGAGATAGATGAATGAAAAAAGAGTTTGCGGGCATGGTTGTGAGACTAGAAATTGGAGAAAACATGGAGACACTATCCTTCATAAAGTGGCTCAATAATAATTGAAAATGGTGACGATATTTTATTAAATCAACTTTAACACTCTCAATATGTAAATTGTAAAGAATTGTTACTACCCAAAGATATTTATAAATGGATAATAATGATTCAAATGGTAAATTGTTTTGGAGCTTATAAGAAGTTAGAACACTGAAAATAACAGAGATAAACTGCAATTCAGTATTCTTGACCTTTAAAGTCTGCTACCCCACCAACGAATACAGGACACAAAAACAATCAGTGATGTTTAAATTAAAATGCCTTGAATCAATTTAAATAAAAAAATCCATCCATACCAATCACTATAAATATTTCTAAAAACTGTACTTTAAAAAAATAATAATTAAATGGTTTGATGCCCTGAAAATATATAAATAATTTTCACCGGAAATGAGAGAGCTGGAGATGCGATCTATTGATAAACAACTCATTTTATCACTTTATTCAATAAAATAATATTGTAAACTAATATTATTCAGAATTATATTATGAAATGTGTATGGTATAAATGTTTCTTATATCTAGCGATATTATTCAATCTTCCAATTTTTATTTCTTTAATTGCTACTGTTCTAACACTATCCTTCACATTATACTGGCGAAAACTGTTGCTTGCTTTGTTGAAGCTTAGGACTAACCCTGATTATAATTGGACAATTTTTGCTTTATATATATATACACATTACATCAAATCAGCACTTATTCTTAAACAAATCAATAGAATACCAATAACAATTTATTAGTTTATTTAAAAATAAGGATTGCGTGCTGTAATTAATAGATTAACGAAATAGCTGTTGGATATTATGGTTTGTAGTATATACTTCTTAAGAGTATGTAATCAATCGATAAACGAAGTGTAAAATATAAAAATTGTTAAACCTGACTATCGATGTAAAGAGACTAGTACCTCGATAAAATACTTTACAATGAAAGTCATCAGGATTTTTTAAAATTTTAACACCTTATTATATATTAATACGTAGTTAGTTCCCTGATTAGAGTATAACTTTATATTTGATTATATTTTAAGCATCTATATAATAAGTAACGATTTCACGGAGTAAGAATCCGTGAACATATATAATGGATTCATACTTGTACATTGGATTTTTGTTAAAATTAGCATTATACTGAAACATTTCAACAAGATCATGGAAATAATTTTAAAATAAAGATTTCTGATTTTGCTTTCAGGAGTTTCTGCATTAATCTTGAATGCCTCAGTACGTCCAAGTCAATGAAATGTCTAATCCTATCAATACGTCAGTAAGATACTCACCTTAGCTACAAGCAAATATATACACGCAAATAATAAATTTATGTTCTTATTTAGAATTCGTATGTTTGAGATATTCCTATCAGTTTGTTTTTCAACAATTGGGTGCCTGTATTTATTAGTGTAGCAATAAAATATTAACTAGGTTTTCCAACTTCATGGCATTTTTTCATATGTCATAGGATCGGCCGGGAGGCGAACCGCAAAAACCGTCTGCGACCAACTGCTTGCTTGCAAGGCAGCTGCGCTGACCTCTCGGCTAACAACGCTTGACCAAGCATTTATTTAAAGAATATATATGTACTACGCTGATATATTGTACATACATATTTATATAACTTCCATCATATTTATTTATATACTGCAGATGCACTTATAATATAAAAGAAATCTGAGAATCTCAATCAATTATTATTTATCAAACCAGAGGAACAAAGCATTTCTACTTTTCATTTTTAATAAAATGATAAACGTGGGAGTGAACAAATAGTTAACAATAAAAATGTGTTTCAAACATTCGCCTTTAGAAATTTTAATCATTTACGGCGATTGCTGGGGTTTCGAAAAGAATAAAAAAATAAAATTTGCCCCTATGCTTGTAACTTGACATTTGTTTTTCTAATAGTTCACTTAAAAAATACAATTAACATGTATTGAATCAAAAGCATAGGGGAAAAAACATAGAAAGTAAGAAAAACCAGTTGTAGGAAATAAAAGTTTCAACTGTAGAAGATATAATAATAATGAATTTATGTTCTCAAGATTTATTTTATATTATAAGCAGTGCATCTGCAGTATATAAATAAAATACGAAAGTTATATAAAATATGTATGTGCAATATATCAGCGTGGTATTATTATATTCTTAAATGATAACGAATTAGCGTTTGTTAGACGAGAGGTCAGCCCGCAGCCTAGACACAAGCAGTTGGTTGCGAAAGACGGTTTTTGGAGTTTAACTGGCTGGACCGATCCTATGACATATAGAAAAAAATGCGCTTGAAGAAGAAAGCCCTAAGTTCAATATTTTACTACAAAAAACTAATAAATACAAAGGCACCCAAAATTATTTGTAAAGTAAACTAAGTAGGAATATCTCAAGCATATGAATTTAAATAAGAACATAAATTTGTCACCTGCATATATACTGTTTATTGTAGCTAAGGTTAGTTATCTTACTGACATATTAGTAAGGTTCGTTATTTCGTTGACTAAGGATGTACCGAGGCATTCAAGATTAATACAGAAACTCTGAAAAAGCAAAATCAGAATATTTTTATTTTAAAAATTATTATGATGCTGTACAAAATATTTTCAGTATAATCACTAATTTCTTTTCAAAAATCCAATGTACAAAGTATGAATCCATTATATATGTTTCGGATCTTTTGCCCCATGAAGTCATTACTTATATAATATATGTGCTTGAAATATAATCAAATATAAAGTTATATTCTAATCAGAAGCTAACATACAATATTAATATATAATAAAATTAGTAAAGAATTTTTAAAAATCCTGATTATTTCATTGTTTATTATTTTATAAAGATATAAATCTCTTTACATCGATGGTCAGGTTTTAACAATTTTATTTTACACCACGTTTATCAGTTGATTACCATACTCTTACGAAGTCATATACTACAAACCATAATATCCAACAAACTATTTCGTTAAAATAATAATTGTACACAAATATTTTATTTTTCAAATAAACTAATGAAATTATTATTGCATTATTATTAAGTTGTTTAGATAATTGCTGATTTGAAATGTAATGTAATTATATATATATACAAAGCAAAAATTGTCAAAGTTATAATCCAGATTCCAGTCTAAAGCTTCAACAAAACAAGCAACAATTTTATGGTATAATTCGAAGGATAGTGTAGAACGGTATGGAATTAAAGAAATAAAATTGGAAGATTGAATAATACTAACTAGATACGAAACAGTTATACCATACATATATGGTAATATAATTCTGAAAAATATTGGTTTACCCAATGTTATTGTTATTGAATAAAGTGATAAAATGGGTTTGTTTATCAATAGATAGCATCAAGCTCTCTCATTTTCAATGAAAATTATTTATATATTTTCAGGGCATCAATTCACTTAATTTATTATTTTTTAGAGTAACAGTTTTTAGAAATATTCTGGTTGGATATGGATGTGTTTTTTTATTCCGTCAAGTTCAAAGAAACATTTAATTTTAAAGCTTATCACTGAATTGGTTTCCATGTACTGGCTGAATTGGTGGGGTAGCAGACTTGTAAGGTCAGGAATACTGAGTTCCGCACGTTTATCTCTGTTATTTTCAATTAGCTTCAAACCTTATAAACTCAAAACAGATATTACCATTTGAATCATTATTATTCATTTGTGAATATCTTTAAAGTGGATATAATTCTTTCACAATTTACATGTTGGGAGTGCTTCAAGTTGATTTAATAATCAATCATCTGTTTTATAATTAGTATTGAAGCCCTTTAAATGAAGGAATGATATCTCCATAACTTTCTCAAATTTCTAGAAATCACAACACTTATAGACCCAATGTTTTAAGTCATCTATCTCATATGTAGTCACTGTATTAAGAATCTTTAAATGAATTTTTTGAATCTAATTCCAAAGCATTATCTCTTTAACAATACATTTTCTTTTAGTAGCATCTCATTCCATTTGTTCCCATCATGATTTCTTCAGGTTTTTCCCATGTTATATAAGAAATATATGATTGTCTTCTACATTTATAACATAATTTCAATCTCTTTTGGTATTTTTAAAATAAATCTGACCTTCATACTTTAATAAAAAGTCTGAGTCTCTCTGAATCTTCAATTAAGTATCAAATCAGGATAAATTTCCAAATACATGGCCATATTTTATATTTTAATACCCCTGTTTCCATCCCAAAACACCCACGATATTTCGTTTAATTCATGTGCAAGTTTGTCTCTTGTGTTATGTGTAAAGTAAATAGTTTAATAGAAGCTTGTGAAGTAAGTTTCAGGATACAATTTTCGGTTATTGTAGCAACAAAGTTCAAAATGAGATTAAAATACGAACTTAAAATTTTTCAATAAGTCGATTTAGAAATTTCCCTTTCGTTTTTTTCTTGCAATTTGCAGTATTTTGAAAAATTTTTATGCAAGCATTTTGTCATTAACTCTATAAAAAAAATAAGTTGACCAAGGAACATTTATTGAACAAAGAGAGTTTTAAATCAATACAACAAATAAATTTAGGATCTTTTCAGGTTCTAGTAAGTTCTTTTTTGTATTATACCATATAAATAACCATTTGTTTATAGCGTCACAATTATGATAGTATGTTGCATTCGAATGTCAGCCTTTCAGCTAGTTATTGCCGACACCTTTTTTCTTTGCCATTATTTGAATTTAATGTATGTACAATATTTGATTTGCCCCCCAAAGGATAAAGGTTAACATATAGTGCATAAATACCATATGCTGTATTGGTGAAGAAGATTATTAATTTATTCACCCTTATGCTGTAAACGTTTGCACAATTAGCTTGAAAAGCTGATATTCGAATACTTTACCATAATAAATGATAACAACAAAATATATAAAAAATGGTCATTCAATGGTTTATTGCTATCGAATGCAGTAATAATTACTAGAATGGTTGGCTTCTGCAGGATTTTGAAAGCTGACAAAGCAAGAAGTGAATGAAACAGGGTTATTATGATCATGTAATTTTTATGAACTCCGATGCACCAGAATCAACTCTGTGCATTTAATATAACCTCAAGTAGGATTAAAACTACATTATGTGTGCACATAAGGCATACGGATACAGGATATGAAAGAACAAAACATAAATAATAAACAAGTCGGCGAAAAATCTTTTGTGAATTTCTTTAAAAAATATTACCATGATAAAAAACCTAAAAATTTTCACTTTGAATGGAATAAAAAATAGAGTAAAAAAATATAAAAAATAAAACAATAAATATTTAAATAATAATAGAATA
>JAQFVV010013746.1:0-78015 GCA_028023455.1 Epiperipatus broadwayi
AAGGTCATTTCTAACTAAATAAAAATTTAGAGAAATAAAGATTTCTTAAAAATATAAATTAACGACAGATGCACTTCTTAAGTATCAATTAAATATGCAATGCATCAATTATATATTCTGGTATGCTAAGTATAGATTAAACAATTTCTAAGTATAGATTTAGTCTAATCATTTCTCCAATATAATGCACAGACTAATATATTTCACACGTAAAAATTAAATATAACCTCCTTCGTGCGACCGCGTTACAGGCCAATTGTAACTATATAAAAACAATTCAAACAAATAAAAAGTTATTATTTATTTTGTTAACTTTATATAAACTTATTAAAGTAACATGAAACGCATTTTGCAATCTCTCAATCGATCATCCCCAATGAATTTCAAACCTAACTAAACGATTGGGAGAGCTCCCAATTATCATATGTATTATTGGATAGTTTAAGCTAATTCTAACTTTATTATAACCAATGAGAATTTTATTCAAATGATCGCATATCCACGTTATGGATTAATTATACTATATTCAAAGTATACGGCATTTACACATTTGCAGATAAATTGCATGCCAATTACAACATTTAAGAATGGATCGATGGATACTTCATCATTCCCAGCTGACACTATTTCTGAGGCCTACTGAAATGATGATGATGATACAGAACATTTATAAGCTTATTTGCCAGGGCGCCAAATTGCAGCTCCAATAAAATATAGAGGTGAAATCTCAATACAATACTCTTAGTAATAATATTTCATGAATGGGTTAATACATAATTAATTTAGAGAACACTGGGAACGCATTAAAATTGACAATATTAATATCTTTAAGAATTCCAGGCTATTCTCAGCATAATCACATTCACTATGATTAAAGCTACAATTAAATTTTATTCTAATTATAAAGTTCTATATTCATCTCCACCTTCCTGATCCATCCCTTCATCAATTTCACGTCCATATGTCTATTACACTATTATTTATCTTATCATCAAATTTTACATCTTGCTAGCTCATCTCCTCTCATTCTAATCTCTTCTCAGGGTTTTCGAACAATTAGGTGTGGAAATCGAATAAGCTGCGATAGGTTATTGGTGATAAACATTCCTCTCTTGATCGCCTCCAAGGTGATCTCGGTTGTCTTTAATGCAATCTAATATCAATTTACATTAAAGCTGGAATATTTAAGCTTACTAAATCTTTATAAACAAATCATAAAACATAGTCGCAATTATAATAACACCATATAAAATAAAATGCATCTAGAGAGGTTTGAATACAACGGATGAGAAAGGATTTTATGCCCACCCTCTGCACTCACTATCACTCAATACTATCTCTATTCTCGATTTATATTTAAACAATATTAAATTATTTGGTAATTTTATGCATTTAAAATTAACCTTTTAAATAATTTTACTAAATATTAATTACGTACATGATAATTCAAATATTACTAATATGATATTGATGTATGATTGGATTGGAAATATCTAGATGATAATAACCCACAAAAACATGAAGACACACGCAAATTTTTATTTACAACAAATAACAAATTTTATTTGACAAACTATAATTCAATCAATACAAAAAAAAAAACATATACATTACATTATATCTACACTTTCTTTTTACCTTAAATATAGTAAATACCAATTTCTTCCCGTTTTCAATGCTTTCCCTTTTTTACTACAGATATATTTTAAAAAAAATACGTAATCGATTTTTTTTTTCTAATTAAATGTGATAATTTTGTTTAATAAATCTAAAGGTAATATTCCCTTGCAAATTTCTTGATCTTATCCGATCATCCTGATTAAATATTCTTTGGCCCTAATCTTTACAACAGAGATATCTTAATAATAGTAAGACTAAGTTATTGCAAATAAATTGGCATTAAGATCAAACATCATCCCAGTGCACTCTCTATGTTCATGTTCTTATAACATAATAATATTTTAACAATACTACCTTTCCAGCGAAGTTCTCAGCTGGCCATGTAAATATTTATTAAATACATTTATATACGCATTGCTTATGCCCAATCATTCGTACGTTTTATTTAACCCTTAACAGTTATTAACCTAATTATTTCTGGCTCGTATGCTAAATCCAATCTATAAAAACAATATTCAAATACACCAATTGCACATACATTATCTGCATTCATTCAGACATTAAGTTGAGTTTGCGACCGACAATACTAATAATGCTCATCATGGCTATCCTCTCATACACACGTAAGGAATATCAAATATTAATATGAGGCAGGCAGTGACCCGAATAAGAGAGAACCTTTTCACTAAGGTTAAGATATGCTAGGATTTTTTTATCGCTAGTCATATAAAAAACATAGGTATGCCAAATACCTCTGGCCATCAAAACAAGAAACCTTCTTACGGTGTAGAGCATACTTAAGTGGGAAAACTCTTCCACTGGGTTCAAATACTTTCTGAATATAGCATATATATCAGTGAGTTAAACTTCACTGAATTTGTGGAGATCTTTGTCTATCCACACACACACACAGGTCGAAACATCAAATTATACAAGTAAAACTTTCACAACTTTAATATTCTTGCAAATTAGTGTACTGGAACATGAGCCCATAAATTTTCCAAGCATAAATCAGCTTGTTTCTGGCCTTAAATCTATGATAACAATAATAATAATAAGCAATAAGAAATGCGCACAAAATTCTCGAAACTATTTCCAGGCACTTTTATAAAAAAATAAAAATGATGATGATACTCAATAAACAAGCAATTCATTTATAAACCTAATCATTCGATAATAACTTCTGATGCTAATAACCCTATCTCTCAATTATTTCCCCTTTTTTTTTTTTTTTTAAATTGAGGGAAAAAAAAAAATTGTTTGTAAAGCATTTTAAATAAGGCATATCAGTTCTACCCCAAATAACCACAATAGCGAAAGCATTTAAATAAACATATATAAAATCATATGAAAATAATTTCTACCCCCAAAATAATGCAATAGTGATTACATGAATTAATATTTTTTTTTTCTTTTTAAAAAAAAAATGCTATACGTGATATACACTATAAAGAAAGAAATTCGTTTTTTTTTTTTTTTTCTATATATATTAAATGTCCTACACACATAAAAAGCGATCATAATAATAATAATAATAAAAATTATACTTATACAAGTCTTTTAGCAGGTGTTCTTCCAGGTTCCTGATTTCTCCTTTTTTCCTTTTTTTTTTTCTTGACCGATTTATGAGAGCATATAAAGTCCTTGTTGTAAAAAGTTCTTTTGATAGAGTTCGATTCCTTTTCTCTCTTATATACAGTTTCTATTTTGCTGAATGAGTTCCTCATTTTCATATCTAGGTAGATTATCTTTAAACTTTGTAATTTTCTGCAAGTTTCAGTTAAACAGCCTTCATTTAACTTTTTCACAATATCAGTCTGTTTTTGATTGTCCTTTTCCAATTTTACTTTCATTCTGTAGATTTAAATTGACTTATATATGCATTAAAACTTTTGAGTCTTAAATTTTACTATTTGCATATATATAAACGATATCAAACTCAAGTTTTAACTTCTGCGGTTTAAATTTTTATTACATCTGTTGAATGGTCAACTTCTGGAAGGTTCCAAGTGTGTGCCCCCTTAAAATTTACTCACTATACATTGTTATATTTAGTCGAATTATTCTGAAGAGACAAAGTATAATAAATATGATTTTCAATTTTATAACACAGTTTTCTTTTAGTCAATCAAGGAAAACTGCTACAGATAAGTTTTAAAAATACAAGCCAGTCCCTTCACTTTCTTTTTCTTTTAACACAGCTTTTATAGAGACGTCCTTTATCTCTGTAATTAATTGACATTTCCACCCCTCTCAATTAAATCTAACCTGTTGCCCCTTCAGAAAAACCAGGCATAAATTTCAAGTCAAATAGACAGATTAATTTTACAATCTAACATTAAATTGCCAATTAATTTTTTACACTTTGACAGACCAGAATTGACCATTCACCGTTAATGGCCTAAATTAATGGTCCCTTTAAATTCCTTAGTAGGATCTGTGTATTTTAAGGAATGATAATTAACTGAGTAAGATAATACACACTAAAATAATCTTACTTTTCCCTTTAATAGTGAAACACAATATATTGCAGCTGTTTCAAACTCAGACTTGACATTAAATTTGACTGCTAATATTAAACTTATTTAAAAGATTTTAATTTCTTATTTAAAATTGCTTTACATTATGTAAAAAAAATGATTATTAATTTTACATTGTACCATCAAGATCTACAATTAAATTATATATACACACACATCGCAGGTATATACTTTTCTTTAAATTTAGATTTTTAATGCCTTAATCTTTATCTATTACAACTATTCTACCTATATTATTATTTATTTACTTCCATAAATTATTTATTTCTAACCTAGCTTAAAATAATGACTATTCATCATCACTATCCCAATGTAGTTTTCAATAGTCACACATCTTCCTCTTTTCAGTTAACCTATCAACAAACACACAAATTGCTTTTCTAATAGTTTTTTAATATCAATTTAACCCATAAATTAAAATAAAATAATCCTCTGGTTATAAACACATTAACAATAAATTTTTAGATTGCTCACTAGTCAAACATATGCAATCCCTTATAAATATGGGTTCAAACTCGGTCTTGGCTTAAATTTTCTTATTACACACAAAAAAAAATACATATATTATGAGGAAAATTTGGATAGAACCTTCTCTTTCACAGCTAACTTAAAAAAATGGAGCCTTGGACAAATCCAAGGGCTACATACCTCCCTCCTTCGGGTAAAATTTTCCGAATTCAAACCACTATTTTTTTTTTTCATATAATATACCAACAAAATTACCAATTACTAATTCTTAGTTACATTTTATTCTGTTCACTTTTTAGGTGGAACAGGAAACCATCTCTTTTTTTTTTCATTTGCCATTGAATTCCTTATTTCCGTTAACCAGATACCTACCATCAGATACTTAACAAATCCACGTTTCATTTTACAGTTGACCATATAGTTGCACAACACTGTCATAATGCTACTAACCAATACCACCAACAATATTTCACAAAAGCTTTTCATCCGACACCTAATCCTTTTATTTAAACCCTCTGCTATAATGCACTCAAATAATTGCACAGCATTAGTCTCTATAAAATCCCCTTTTATTTTACAGGGAATTGGATCATTGACCCACACATTACTATATCCATCCATAAACATCAGACCATCTTTATTTCCAAGTGAGTCAGTAAAAATGCTTCTCATTTTGCATTTTACTTTATTGTCTATCAAAATATCTCTGCATGCAAATGAATTTAACTCTACTGAAATGTTTTTCATTTTACACTTTATTTTCTGAAATTCTATCAGAATCTTACTATCATTTTTCTTACTACAGCTATAACTTTGCTTATTATAATTATAATCTGGCAAAGCCTTGTCTTGCTCCATTACAATATCTGTTTCTGACTCCTTTGTGGACTCAGAGCAATCAGTAGTTTGTTTAACCTGCTCATCCTTTGTTTCATCAACTAGACCAGCTTGACTTAACTTGGTTTCTTCGGTCTGCTCATCTATTTTACTTTCCAGACCAGCATCACTTTCTTTGCTTACTACACCTAGACTAGTGGAGTTTTCTTTCATTTCTTTAGTCTGTCTATCCACTTTATTTTCTAGACTAGTGCAGACCTCCTTTATTATTGCACCTAGCTTAGTAAAGTGTTCATCTATCATTGTACTTAGATTAGTATAGTATTCCCTTATTATTGTACCTATATCAGCATAGCCTTCTTCTATTTCTGCTTGGTTTTTTATCACAGTTTCTAACATTCTTTCCATGTGCTGACTACCACTTATTTCTGGCTTCTTTTGAGCCGTTTCAGCGCTCAACTCTCCAGACACTATATTTTCACTTCCCTTGATACTTTCCTCAATACTTTCTAATACTACAGACGCTTCGTCCATTGTCTCTTCTTTGGTTCTCGGCATTTTGTTTTTAATAATAAAATTAATAATGAGAAAATTAGGCACACACACTTTTCCCCCTCTATCAACCAACAACAATGACTATCTCAACTATCTATATCTTGGTCACCCTATTGGTCTTGACCTTAGCAATTCCTATACTGATTAAACGTCTCATCTCAAATGTTTTTGGGTATCTAGAAATCCAATCATCATCAATAATCAGTTTTAAATAAACATAAAAAATTTAATTTTCTTTTATCCACTAATTGCACACTAGCATTTATAATTTTAAAATACGTTTTTGGTATAACCAGTTGCTGACATTTATAATTTCAATTCTGCAGCTTTTAAATTAACCTCCAACACCCATTATCCGTCGTGCGACCACGTTGGCGCGTCATTTTTAATTAACGAAAAATTTAAAAAAATAAAATGAAGATGAAGATGCTGACAATTAAAAAAAAAAATTCATGAGAAATAAGTTTTTACCAAATGAATCCCTTCTTTGTTAAACGAGTAAGTTTTGGGCTAGGGGATCGATGTTTAATAGGCTTCCACGTTGTAGCCATTTCTAACTAACGAAAAATTTAAAAGAAATAAAGATTTCTTAAAAATATAAATTAACGACAGATGCACTTTTTAAGTATCAATTAAATATGCAATGCATCAATTATATATTCTGGTATGCTAAGTATAGATTAAACAATTTCTAAGTATAGATTTAGTCTAATCATTTCTCCAATATAATGCACAGACTAATATATTTCACACGTAAAAATTAAATATAACCTCCTTCGTGCGACCGCGTTACAGGCCAATTGTAACTATATAAAAACAATTCAAACAAATAAAAAAGTTATTATTTATTTTGTTAACTTTATATAAACTTATTAAAGTAACATGAAACGCATTTTGCAATCTCTCAATCGATCATCCCCAATGAATTTCAAACCTAACTAAACGATTGGGAGAGCTCCCAATTATCATATGTATTATTGGATAGTTTAAGTTAATTCTAACTTTATTATAACCAATGAGAATTTTATTCAAATGATCGCATATCCACGTTATGGATTAATTATACTATATTCAAAGTATACGGCATTTACACATTTGCAGATAAATTGCATGCCAATTACAACATTTTAAGAATGGATCGATGGATACTTCATCATTCCCAGCTGACACTATTTCTGAGGCCTACTGAAATGATGATGATGATACAGAACATTTATAAGCTTATTTGCCAGGGCGCCAAATTGCAGCTCCAATAAAATATAGAGGTGAAATCTCAATACAATACTCTTAGTAATAATATTTCATGAATGGGTTAATACATAATTAATTTAGAGAACACTGGGAACGCATTAAAATTGACAATATTAATATCTTTAAGAATTCCAGGCTATTCTCAGCATAATCACATTCACTATGATTAAAGCTACAATTAAATTTTATTCTAATTATAAAGTTCTATATTCATCTCCACCTTCCTGATCCATCCCTTCATCAATTTCACGTCCATATGTCTATTACACTATTATTTATCTTATCATCAAATTTTACATCTTGCTAGCTCATCTCCTCTCATTCTAATCTCTTCTCAGGGTTTTTCGAACAATTAGGTGTGGAAATCGAATAAGCTGCGATAGGTTATTGGTGATAAACATTCCTCTCTTGATCGCCTCCAAGGTGATCTCGGTTGTCTTTAATGCAATCTAATATCAATTTACATTAAAGCTGGAATATTTAAGCTTACTAAATCTTTATAAACAAATCATAAAACATAGTCGCAATTATAATAACACCATATAAAATAAAATGCATCTAGAGAGGTTTGAATACAACGGATGGGGAAAGGATTTTATGCCCACCCTCTGCACTCACTATCACTCAATACTATCTCTATTCTCGATTTATATTTAAACAATATTAAATTATTTGGTAATTTTATGCATTTAAAATTAACCTTTTAAATAATTTTACTAAATATTAATTACGTACATGATAATTCAAATATTACTAATATGATATTGATGTATGATTGGATTGGAAATATCTAGATGATAATAACCCACAAAAACATGGAGACACACGCAAATTTTTATTTAAAACAAATAACAAATTTTATTTGACAAACTATAATTCAATCAATACAAAAAAAAAGACCATATACATTACATTATATCTACACTTTCTTTTTACCTTAAATATAGTAAATACCAATTTCTTCCCGTTTTCAATGCTTTCCCTTTTTTACTACAGATATATTTTAAAAAAAATACGTAATCGATTTTTTTTTTTTTTTCTAATTTAAATTTGATAATTTTGTTTAATAAATCTAAAGGTAATATTCCCTTGCAAATTTCTTGATCTTATCCGATCATCCTGATTAAATATTCTTTGGCCCTAATCTTTACAACAGAGATATCTTAATAATAGTAAGACTAAGTTATTGCAAATAAATTGGCATTAAGATCAAACATAATCCCAGTGCACTCTCTATGTTCATGTTCTTATAACATAATAATATTTTAACAATACTACCTTTCCAGCGAAGTTCTCAGCTGGCCATGTAAATATTTATTAAATACATTTATATACGCATTGCTTATGCCCAATCATTCGTACGTTTTATTTAACCCTTAACAGTTATTAACCTAATTATTTCTGGCTCGTATGCTAAATCCAATCTATAAAAACAATATTCAAATACACCAATTGCACATACATTATCTGCATTCATTCAGACATTAAGTTGAGTTTGCGACCTAATAATGCTCATCATGGCTATCCTCTCATACACACGTAAGGAATATCAAATATTAATATGAGGCAGGCAGTGACCCGAATAAGAGAGAACCTTTTCACTAAGGTTAAGATATGCTAGGATTTTTTTTATCGCTAGTCATATAAAAAACATAGGTATGCCAAATACCTCTGGCCATCAAAACAAGAAACCTTCTTACGGTGTAGAGCATACTTAAGTGGGAAAACTCTTCCACTGGGTTCAAATACTTTCTGAATATAGCATATATATCAGTGAGTTAAACTTCACTGAATTTGTGGAGATCTTTGTCTATCCACACACACACACAGGTCGAAACATCAAATTATACAAGTAAAACTTTCACAACTTTAATATTCTTGCAAATTAGTGTACTGGAACATGAGCCCATAAATTTTCCAAGCATAAATCAGCTTGTTTCTGGCCTTAAATCTATGATAACAATAATAATAATAAGCAATAAGAAATGCGCACAAAATTCTCGAAACTATTTCCAGGCACTTTTATAAAAAAATAAAAATGATGATGATACTCAATAAACAAGCAATTCATTTATAAACCTAATCATTCGATAATAACTTCTGATGCTAATAACCCTATCTCTCAATTATTTCCCCTTTTTTTTTTTTTTTTAAATTGAGGGAAAAAAAAAAATTGTTTGTAAAGCATTTTAAATAAGGCATATCAGTTCTACCCCAAATAACCACAATAGCGAAAGCATTTAAATAAACATATATAAAATCATATGAAAATAATTTCTACCCCCAAAATAATGCAATAGTGATTACATGAATTAATATTTTTTTTTTCTTTTTTAAAAAAAAAATGCTATACGTGATATACACTATAAAGAAAGAAATTCGTTTTTTTTTTTTTTTTCTATATATATTAAATGTCCTACACACATAAAAAGCGATCATAATAATAATAATAATAAAAATTATACTTATACAAGTCTTTTAGCAGGTGTTCTTCCAGGTTCCTGATTTCTCCTTTTTTCCTTTTTTTTTTCTTGACCGATTTATGAGAGCATATAAAGTCCTTGTTGTAAAAAGTTCTTTTGATAGAGTTCGATTCCTTTTCTCTCTTATATACAGTTTCTATTTTGCTGAATGAGTTCCTCATTTTCATATCTAGGTAGATTATCTTTAAACTTTGTAATTTTCTGCAAGTTTCAGTTAAACAGCCTTCATTTAACTTTTTCACAATATCAGTCTGTTTTTGATTGTCCTTTTCCAATTTTACTTTCATTCTGTAGATTTAAATTGACTTATATATGCATTAAAACTTTTGAGTCTTAAATTTTACTATTTGCATATATATAAACGATATCAAACTCAAGTTTTAACTTCTGCGGTTTAAATTTTTTATTACATCTGTTGAATAGTCAACTTCTGGAAGGTTCCAAGTGTGTGCCCCCTTAAAATTTACTCACTATACATTGTTATATTTAGTCGAATTATTCTGAAGAGACAAAGTATAATAAATATGATTTTCAATTTTATAACACAGTTTTCTTTTAGTCAATCAAGGAAAACTGCTACAGATAAGTTTTAAAAATACAAGCCAGTCCCTTCACTTTTCTTTTTCTTTTAACACAGCTTTTATAGAGACGTCCTTTATCTCTGTAATTAATTGACATTTCCACCCCCTCTCAATTAAATCTAACCTGTTGCCCCTTCAGAAAAACCAGGCATAAATTTCAAGTCAAATAGACAGATTAATTTTACAATCTAACATTAAATTGCCAATTAATTTTTTTACACTTTGACAGACCAGAATTGACCATTCACCGTTAATGGCCTAAATTAATGGTCCCTTTAAATTCCTTAGTAGGATCTGTGTATTTTAAGGAATGATAATTAACTGAGTAAGATAATACACACTAAAATAATCTTACCTTTCCCTTTAATAGTGAAACACAATATATTGCAGCTGTTTCAAACTCAGACTTGACATTAAATTTGACTGCTAATATTAAACTTATTTAAAAGATTTTAATTTCTTATTTAAAATTGCTTTACATTATGTAAAAAAAATGATTATTAATTTTACATTGTACCATCAAGATCTACAATTAAATTATATATACACACACATCGCAGGTATATACTTTTCTTTAAATTTAGATTTTTAATGCCTTAATCTTTATCTATTACAACTATTCTACCTATATTATTATTTATTTACTTCCATAAATTATTTATTTCTAACCTAGCTTAAAATAATGACTATTCATCATCACTATCCCAATGTAGTTTTCAATAGTCACACATCTTCCTCTTCTCAGTTAACCTATCAACAAATACACAAATTGCTTTTCTAATATTTTTTTAATATCAATTTAACCCATAAATTAAAATAAAATAATCCTCTGGTTATAAACACATTAACAATAAATTTTTAGATTGCTCACTAGTCAAACATATGCAATCCCTTATAAATATGGGTTCAAACTCGGTCTTGGCTTAAATTTTCTTATTACACACAAAAAAAAAAATACATATATTATGAGGAAAATTTGGATAGAACCTTCTCTTTCACAGCTAACTTAAAAAAATGGAGCCTTGGACAAATCCAAGGGCTACAATATATATATATATATATATATATATATATAAGATCGATTCTTCGATCTGTCTGTTTCAATATATATATATATTATCAGAGGGCTTTTTCTTATTTTTTCTATGTAGTGCATAATATGTATGTCCAGTTGTATGATCAAATCTCTGCTTGACAGGTTTGTTAAATTTACAATACAACTGCTTATAGATTATAATTATTTTCATCTTTTTTTCAGATCTATGGCACCTAGTTTACCTGATATTTGCTCAATAGTTATCTAGTTGTTAATCAAATGATGTGCTGAATATCAACAGGTAAATTATGCCTTAAAGGTGAATAATATGGCTTTATCAAAGGAAAAAAAGCTATATGTGGTCATAATGCTCTATCTGCCTCAAAAAAGAATTGTCATAAGTTCTCCTCTATGCTTTCCTTATATTTTTCTTGAGATATTCTGCTGCAATGTATTATCTTAATGCCTCTCACTCCAAAACCTTTGCATTATTACTTCTTCATATGCATCATAGGTATCTGGATGATGGTACTTTAAGTTTCGTCATATCTTGGCTATGTCATTCAAATAATTTGTGGCAATGATAAGTTTTTCATTATATATTAAGTTATGAAAATAGTTCAAAAAGATCATTTAACAATCCAGTGGATTTTTATATAGCAACTCTTGAAGATCTTAAATAGTACCAGCTTGGATAAAAAAAAAACTATTGTTCATGTTAGTTGATATATTATTTATTACTTGATTATCCACTCTTTTATTGGTATCCATTGCTTGATTATCAATACAGGGTTGATTTACTTATTCTTGTCCATTTTGACTAACAGTGAGGTTAGGGCTATGTACCATCTTCACATTCATGTTTAGTCACTTTCTTTCAAAATTTAGAAATAATTTGTGCATGTACTCCTCTAATTTTTTAGTTCTCACTATATACTTTCCATTATGTTGTCTTGAATCATTTGATTATAAACTTTTCATATAACTTCCATTTCTGATCTTTACTTATCTATTTGATATAACATCATTTGCTCTGTTTGTTTACTGCTGCTTTAATTCAGTTGCTTTGAAATTCATTCTTTGATAAGATAGATATATATATATATATATATATATATATATATATATATATATATATATATATATATATATATATATATATATATATATATATATATATATATATATATATATATATTATCAGCTTCTCCTAAATTTAAATATTTTTTGACAACTTCTGCAATCTCTACATTATTTAATACGATAATTAATAATTTATTTTAACATATGTTTAATATTTTAAACAATTTTTTCTATTTTATTAGTAGTACATTATATAATAAACAATTTCTTATCTTTGAATACTATATTAATTACCATCATCACAATAAGAAAATTTTATAGTAGATATAAATTTGACAGAACATAGAAATCTAAGCCATCAATTGATATGCATTACACCCCTAATATACATTCAAAAATAATATTATGCAAAAAGACTTTAATATTGGTTTTCCATTTCCCTTATCACTAAATAGACTTCTTGACAGTTCCAAAGATAAGATTAAACATGATGATAAAGCTAATTAATATATGCACTGCATTGTCAATTTCACATTGACTACGGAATGACATGCAAACTTAAAATTGAAAATGACTCAGCATGCTTAAGAGATAAATGCAACAGTGCTCATAGCTTGATGTTATAGATCATGAGGGAAAATGTGGACAATTTGTTTAGAAAGTAATACAAAACAAAAAATAAAAAAAACTTGGCACATAATTAATTTTAAGAACTCAATAAATATTAGAGCCAATAGCATTTCTTTCAGCAAGCATTTGTCATTTATCTAATGACATAGTCAACTTCTAAGTCAATTTATACAAGCAAATATGTAAATTTGTAATATTCAGCAACCAGTTTAATGTAGGTTTTTATGCATGTGGGTATGGTAATATATTTATTAATATCTTTGACAAAGGTACACTGTATCAAAAGCCTGGCTCAGCAAATTAATAAATATTGTTTTATACCAAAAAATTATTATCATAATAGTTGATAATTATCTACATATTCTTGTGAAATGTATTTTATTATATATTTACACACACACACACACACACACACATATATATATATATATATATATCTTATACACACATATATATATATATATATATATATCTTATAATTGAATATTTATAAATACAGTAATTAGATGTATGTAAAGTATAACTTTAAAAATTTTATGCACTAAGGAGTGCTTTCGACTATCCACATAGTTTTGTCAAGTAACACTTTGAAAAGCTAATGTTCCCACAATTCAATGACCATAACATTTGCTGCCTGTCTGTTAGTTAAGTCTTGTTTGTATTAGTATATTAGCATAGCTTCCTTTATTTTCTTTTTTTTTTTTTTTGCAAATTGGAAAAAATAATGAAAGGAAAATAAAGGAAGCAATGCTAATATACAAATACAAAGAAGTCTTAATTAACAGAGAAGCAGCAAATGTTAAGATCATGGAATTGTGGGAAGGTTAGTTTTTCAATGTGTTAGTTGACAAAGACTACAAAGACAGTCAAAAGTGCTCCTAAGTGGATAAAAATTTTAAAGTTAAAGTTTACATGTATATATATAATTGCTGTATTTATAAATTTTCAATTATAAGATTATGTATATTGATTTGAAGAAATACAGACATTGAATTATAATATGAACTGTCAAGCATTGGTGGTTGAGAGGTCAGCACTGCTGCCTTACAAGAAGTTGTCCTGGGTTAGTGGTTTCACTTCCCGGCCAATGCTATGACACATTATATATATATATAATATTATAATATTATTACGTATGTATAAATAAATATATATATATATATATGTATGACTTTACAAAATATGCATGTGGCATAAAGGACTGGCTACACAAATCACCAGAAAGTTTTTTCTAATGAATGAATGATCAACATTAAATAAAAAATTATTTGCCATGCAGATTAGAACTAACTATTAAAATAATTGTCTTTGGACTTCAAACATTTTAAACATATGATTCTGAATCATGTATACATATATATATATATATATATATATATGTATACATGATTCATAAGCATTGATGTAATGTCGCATATATATATATATATATATATATGCGACATTACATCAATGCTTACAAAGATAATATAAGATTATGAGAAGTAGTACACTTTAAACTCTACTCTTAAAGTATTTAATAATATTTTATCACAATAAAAATTTGATGTCATTATGATCCTATATAAAATAATCATAAGTATTAATCATAACTATAAAGCTTCAACAAACGGTTTTATTCTAACAACAAATATGCATATATATGAATAAATATCTGGAAACCAGGTACTCAAATCTGGAGCTTAGCTGTAAATATAGGAGATTTGAACTCAGATTTTTAAGCTCCCTTCAACTATCCATACTATTTCATACAACTGATACACATGACCACACATATGTAGAAAAGATAAATAACTACTAATATACATATTTCATGCTAAATGAGCACTCATCAGTTATAGTAGATTGAAACCTGTCCATTAAAGTGTGAAGATTTGCTATCTTAATATAAACTGAACACTATTATATACATATATGGGAGATGATAATCTGGACCAAAGTTGTTTTTTTTAAAAAGTCTCTGACTTTCCATGTAAATAAATTCCTGGTTTTTCTTAGTCTTCAGAGATTCTAGAATGATACAAATATTATCCTGATCCTTTGGCACTTTTACTTAATAAAAAATTGGAAAGATAATGCAATGATTTTAATTTTATTATTTGTGCAGTGTTCCACAATGGATTACTTCCAAAATATGTGTTTTTTTTCTTTTATCAAGTAGATGATGGAAGTGGAAAATGACTCCTTATTCCTTTAGGCATTTTAACAGTACTGAAGTTTTTTAAACATCTTTATTCCATTAATTTGTGCATTCTTAATAATCCATATGTTTCAAAGGTGTTATTTATTTGCACAATCTTAAAAAGAGCCATTTATTCTTAAGACAAATAATTCATAATTTTTTTCTTGCCTTTTATTTATTTTATGATGACTATCCAATATGGATAAAAAAAAATTCATACATAAAAAAAAATCTAGGTAAAACATTTTAAGGTTTATTAAATTAAATTTTATTTATAATTTTCTATTGATAGCCTCATCACTTTAGCAATGTAATAACATTTTTAACTTCACTCTAATTCATTAAACTCATTTGCCCTGATATCAAATTTCCATTGCTTAAACTGACATATATATGTTTTTTTTTCAAGAATTTCTGTAGTAAGAAGCTGCAGCATATGTTATAAACAATAAACTTAAATAAATATCTATATAAATAAATATGTAATTGTTCATTTGTTCAAAATCTTAATCCTCCTAAAGTTGTTCACCGATTGCTTTGAAATTTCACCACAACATTACATTTGAATATACACATGTTTTTATATATGCACTATTCATATACCTACTGTTTATATATATATATATCATCACACCTATGACAGGTAAAACATGCTTTTTTTGAAAAACAGCGCTATCTGCTAAAAGCAACTCATGCTATACTAAATATTTTACGATTCCATTTCAATGTTTCCGATTGCATTGTTAAGTTGAATTTTCATGGATTTTGATTTATTTTTATTTTGATTTAATTATTTCATGTGACATTGTGTTGGAATTGAGCTGTGTCGTTTACCATAGCATTCATTTCATGAGCATAGTTTATTTTTCATTGCTTTTCATTTCATGTTTTAACTGTTTGGCAAACCAGACAATCTCTATATCTGCAAAGACAATGGATCAACAAAAAATGTTATAAGTACAAGCATTGTGAAATTAAACATATTAGAAATATGTGCTTTTACCTTTCTTGCTTTTCCATTTAAGCAGACTGAGCCACAGCAATGATGGCCGGGTACAGCTAGTTTAAAATAAAAAATATTATTATGTTTCCAATAAATTTAAACTATATTAACCATAAATATTAATATAAATTTCTTTATTTTGTTTATTTATTAATTTATCCCTATAATAAGCAATCTCTTTATCTTAAAATGAAAATAAAAATTTTAAATTACAACTTTTAACATTGTATCCTCTAAATTTAAAACAGAGAATAACTCTGCATCCACAAACATACATGTTCAAATGTTAATTAAAATAATATCATCTCTACTAAATCATTTTTATATTGCCTATTAACATGAATCATACCTTATTAATTTTATCTATACATCATTCAACCACATATAAAACATTTTCTATGTTTTACAATCTATTGCCCATTTACTAAATTTTAATTTAGTGTACGTGTTTAGCTGAAAATCAATGTTACATTATTTTATCATGAATTTAAAACTTGATTCAAGAATTTCAAAAAGTTACAATATATGGTGGAAAAGTAAACATATTTTTTTTTGCAAATTTATTATTAAAAATTGATTTCCTAATAACTAAACAAATGGAAAGTATTTTCTAAAAATGTGTTTATTATTGAAAAAAAAAAAAAAGAAAATTCTGATTTGGCTTTACTATAGTAATATTAAAAATAAATATTTTGTAATACACAGATTTTAATATATCAAAAATATATTTTAACATTATATTTAATATATATTTAATATATCAAAATCATATTTTTAATATTACACTTATATTTCATTTTTATAATTGTATTAGTAAAAAATAATGAAACTGTATTTTAATGCAAAAACAAATTGGTCTAAAAATAAATTTAAAAAATGTATGTTTTTATTTCCACTTGAATATGGACAATGTACACTAAATTTTCAAGATGATATTTTACATGCTAGCATATATTTCTTTTTAATTACTACTGCCATAAACAAAGCAAAGCAAAACTCCATATAGTAGTGCCACCTGTGCTAAACAGAGTAATCAATGGATGCCAGAAGGCTTGTGCATAAAATCCCTATCTAATGCCTACTCATCCAATATCCCCAGACTAGTTTCTGGCTTGTGGCCTTCGTTAGTGAGGAGCTTTGGATCTGAGAGCACTGCATCTAGATCTTAGGATCTAATGCAACCCTCTAGCAACCACCTTTTATCTCTACTTAACTACAAAACTATGAGCATGAAATTGAAACAACAAAAAAATATTTTCTGGCATCCATTGATTACTCTGTTTAGCACAGGTGGCACTACTATATGGAGTTTTGCTTTGCTTTGTTTATAAACAATTATGTGCTAGTATTGGAGATGTGATCATGTGATGCTTGCTGGTTTTACTACTGCCATCTGTGAACTAGCATGAAAATTAAAATATAAATCCACTAGCATTAAAATATAATCATTCAATGCAAACTTTTTATTCTTAGGTCAACTTGATATCATTAATGTATTACTAAATAATAAATTTAACTGACACTGTAATGTCATTATGATTATTGAATTATATTATGGAAAAAATTAAAAATGTTTTATGCTTTTTAAAATGTATACATTTACATAAATTGAAGAATAAATATTTCAATAAATATCACACCACATTTCTGCTTATTTTAGAGATATGTTTTGGGTGATGTAATAAATATTATTTAAATTTCAATAGTTAGTTGATGTTGATAGTAATACTATAACATCACTCCTAAATTATATCTTTATTAATAGCATTTATTACAAAAGCTTTAGACTTACTGAATTCAAATAATATAGATAAAATATTACATTAGATATAAACTAGTTTAGGAATATGCAAAAAGCATTATGTCTATACTGTTTATTGATTATATACACAGTAGATAATTTTGAGGTAGAATATAATAAATTATTACTTCTAAAAACATATTAAAATATTAATATTATCATAAAAGAATTTAAAAAAAGCTAAACAGATTTATAAAATAATAAAATTTCAAAAATAAATAAATAAATAAAAGTTGCAAGTATTACACAAAAAAAGCATTATTTGTAATTATTTACTATTTTTTGAAAATGTAATTAGATTACATATATTTTTCTTTCAAAATTTACAATGAATTTACAAAATAAAGTTAATTGATTTTAAAATACTTATGGAATAATAATTTACATAAATAAATAATTTTAGAATGCTTGCTATTATGTAATTTTTAATCTATTGATTTCTAGTAAAAAATCAAAATAAATTCCCAGGAGTCAAATTTAGTTCATTATTATCATCTGATTTCATAAAAGATATATAAATGTATTTACATGCATTTGAAAACTAGAATTCAACTAAAAGCTGATCTATGGAATAAATAACTATTATTAAAACAAGCCATATTGTGAGGTAACTCATGAATCTATGCTACTTCAGACTTAGAAACTCTTTTCCATATGCATTCATTATTAATATTAGATTAAAACTGTTTTTACTTTACATTAAATTATGCGTTCCTTATTTTGGGGGGGAGGGGAGGGGGATTATTTCTCAAGAAAAAGATAACTGAATTTACATTTTTTAATTCTGAAATATCTTGGTGCAGAAAAGTTTTATTTTTATCATTAATATAATTTTTAATTTCTCTTATAAGAGTTACTATAAAATTCATATTTATTTCTTAGTAACAAAAAATAGTTTAAATTTTACAAAGTAACATTTAGATGTAATTATAGGGGATTCAAACACAGACTTTTAAGCTACTTCAGCTATCCATTCAATTTCATACAACTGATAGACATGACCACACAAATGAGGAAAAGATAAATAATCTCCATTATATGTTGTAATAGAATTTATGCCCAAAAGATCATCATCATTATTATGCCATATGTTGGAGCACCGTTTTGTAATGGAATTCCCTCCCTCATTCACCAACTGGTGACTACCTAACACATAGATTAACTTTTCAAAATAATAATACAATCAATGAACAAAAATACCTGTCACATTAATAAAATCCACTATTACATGTGAATATTAATATTTATATTCGATCTCAAAGTTTATCCAGCATTTATTAAATATTATATGCTAATAAATTTTTAATCACTAACAATAAAACAGGATATTTATGGATAGCACACATTACGAGTATCAAAGGAATATTAACCTACTTATTATTTTTAATAAACTTGAGATAATATAAAACTTTTAAATATCAATATAAAATAGTTTCACAAGTAATGAATCAATCCGAATGGGAATTTTGATATTGGATCCAGCACATAATTTAACATATAAAATGAGCTGTAGCAATAGCGCGAACGAGCTATAAGACAATTTTAGCATAATTAATATTCAATTATAAGACTAGACTAGATTATAGTGAAAATTTTATTACTAAAATTATATTACTATAACTATAATAATGCCACAATTCTCCCTCAATTTAGTGTGAGAGTGATGATGATGATTAAAACAAAAACACCATTTTCAATGATCAAAACTATTTATTAAATAAAATATATTGCATAAAAATAGAATAAATACAATATAAAAATAATTAGATTAATACTTCTATAATACTCTTATATTGTAAATTCCTTTATAAAAAGTACTATTAAATAAATGATTGCATTTGCATACATTGATGTGTAATAGACAATGTTGTTTACACAAATGCACAAATCAATAAATAAGGCTGCCTGTCATAACATTTCTAACATATCCTAAATATTTTAAGATTTACTAAATAAACAAAGATTACTTCACGTTTTATAAAACCCCAATATTTCTCATAGACACAATAAACCATTATATTGACATTGCAAGGGTATCTTACAATCCAACCTTTGTTCACTCTCACCACCAAGTCAAACTCATTTTTAAGGTAAATTTAGTTAATAAGTGTTTGAAGATATGGTTTCATTTTATGGAGTAAATAAATCCATATATATATATATGCAAGAAGCATTTATTTTTTTCACCATATTAAAGGAATATCATGATAGATTTGTTTCACTTATCTAACAGAAAGATAAAAAAAACCTAGTTAAAGAAACTGTAGTAATATGTATTATACATCATTATACAAGATTTAGATTCAGTAAATATGGTAATGATCTAATGTCAAACCAATCACTAGGTAAGCAAATATGGAAGATGAAAGCATAATTCTAATATGTAATTTTATTTTACTTACAATCATTATAATATGCACACCAATAGAGTTTACGCAGTGATGGAAAAAGAAATAAAATGCAATTATACTAAACAACAGAAGCCAGGTCAAGTATAAATACAAACCCAGTTCATTTCCATTGTCTTTTACTATTTTCAAAAGGATACAAAAGCTGTATAACAAGAACATCAGAAAAACAAATGTTCAAATCTAAGAGAACACAGATGGCTTATTTGAACACTCTAAATTATTTGTTTTATCATTGTAATGCAAATTACAAGAAATTATAACTGATATTTAAACAGAAAGAATTCTAATAGATTTAATAGATTCATGCAATTGGATAAAATAATTAAACTGATTTAAATAAACATTAGAAATGCAGATAGAATAAAAAAATAAAACACCATCAGCATAATTATATATAAATGATGAAATAATTCAGTTCTTATAAAAATTACTAAACACCAAACTGTATATTAAGAAAATTTAAATCTTTTATGAACAGCAAAACAATGTACTCTGGCAAATTTGATATTGCCATAGGGCCAAAGTGTTATCAGGCTTTACCATAGGAAGCTTGATTATTTAATATTCAACCATTTAATGCCTACTCAAACATCAAAGGCCCTGTCTTAAATGTCTAGATAGATACAGAATGAAAACAACAACAGAAGATGGAAATAATATCATTCCAAATATGTCACCAATGAGTCCCTGCAAGTAATGCATGACTTGCCATAGAAGGATGAATCTAACAGTGATAAATTGTATCTATAAGAGACACTAGTTGCCTAATCCATGAACATTATACAAGATAACTTGAAGAAAGTCTTAATTTGTTATGTAATCTTTTTTTATTTACATATACATTTACAGAATTCTGTATTTTTTTTATTTATTTCACTTCTGCACTTGGAAAACTAAATCTCTATAACTTGGAAGAGTCTACTCCAGTTGAAATCAAAAAAGTGCAGGGAGGAAGGTTGTTAAGTTAGACAATTTTTTTTTTATTGAATAAAGTTTAGGTCATATATCCCTCCATAGTGATTTGATATTAGATGTTATCATCATCCTTACTACAATATAAAATAAAGTATGATTTTGTTTGATATTATTATTCCATATTAAGAACATACACTTGCTACAGGACAAAGTTCGTGTTGTTTGTTTGTTTATTTTTTTTGTTACCTAATGATTGTTTACATTTGTTTATTCAGTATGAATGTTCTTTTCTATCAACCATAGAAAATTTACTTAGTCAAAAGGAGTCTGCAAATAAGGTGGCACACTTTAGTTGGAAATGGATTATGAAGCTTTTGCACACATCTTTATATAATATCATTAAATAGTTAGATAGCTTCACGATCATTGTAACAATGAATTAATAAGTTTTCTTTTTGTTAATATTATCTACTTTGTAAATATGAAGGGGCTTTATGTATATCTACCATGAGAAGGAATGGAGTAATAAGCACACTTAATGTGTAAGCCTAGATCATTGGTTAGGTACTTCATCGCAACATTTATTACATTCTACCTGAAGATCCTAGGTCCAACTGTAGTTAGATGCGTTCCCCCTCATCTGGTGAAAAACCCAGACCATCACAGTATTATATTATTAATCATTATTTAGAAGACATTTATTTTCACAAAATAGGTGCAATATCCACATGGGCCATTTATTCAACATTAATGTCTTAAACAAAACATTCTACTTGATTTGTAGTCATGGAATAGTTATGATCTATTAAACATAGCAGTATATATTATAATAAGTATTCTTTAAATATATAAACAGATTATCATTTATTCCTTTTTATAAATGTATACATACTAAGATACAATAAAACATGTTAATAAACTAGGAGATTACAAAACAAGAAAAACTCATATCCAATAGGACAACTCAAAATATTATTATCTAATAACTATGATATTAAAATAACAACCTATCTTCAGTATCATACTGTTTTGAATAAAGAAGACATATTACCTGCTTTTCTTATGAATGGAAAAGAATGTTAATTAATCCTAAATGCTTACTAGCAAATTTTATTATATACTACAAAAATATAATAACAACAAACCCATATATATATATATATATATATATATATATATATATCATATATATATATATATATATATATATATATAATGATTATCATGCAGAAATGTTTATAAAGAGTTTTAATCCATATCAATGGGCACATTTTTATCCTTTCTCATAGATTTCATAATAATAAATTTTTTGAGATAAACTCAATTATTATATTTAAAATTTTTGAGATTTGCCTTTTAGAAGATGTCAAATTTTTTTAAATCTATTTTAAAGAATTTGTTTCCTAGTTGAGAAGTGAAAAACAATATTATTAATACCATAAATGTTTTGATAGCATAGTGTTTTTGCTAAAATACTGATAATGTTCTTTACAACTTTTTTAAAATAATCCATTAAGAGGGTAATTAAGTTGATGATTCCTTAAGTGATTACATTTTCATTTTGAATTTATATTAAAGGAATGAGGGATATTACATTATTTTATACTTCCCACAGTTTTCTGGTTTCTTTTCTAAAAAAAATGGCAAACATAGCTATCATCCAGTCCAATTAAGCATAGAAAGTTAATCATTGTGTAGTTTTAATGGATTGAAATCCTTGATTATAAATTTAAATAGTTTCATAGTTTAAAAGAAAACCATTGGTAAAATATCTTCTTTTAAATTTTATCTGATTCAGATATTAAATAGCAACTTAAATTATTATTGATAAATCATTTCAATGGTGGTGATAAATAAGTCCATATTTACTCTTGGAAGGTGAACACTCAATGTTGTCATTTTAGCTGGCCATTATGGGTTTTAAATGGCAAATTAAGAATGAAAATGACGGAATTAAGTTTTGCTCTTTCCAGTGATAGAACAAGAGAAAAAAAAAGCCCCCAAAATGCACTGCACTTCATCGACACTTATTTATATAGTGCTGAAGTTGTGATGGAAAAGTGACTGTGAATTCAAATTCCTTTTTTACTCAATTTTACTAGGTTGGCTTGGCAACAGTTTTTTTTCCAGATGATATCATTCTATTGGTTGTCTTATGCACGGTAAATCACTCACTTTTATTATACTATTTATATAAAAGAATTATTTTAAATAAAATTATTATCCCAATAAATATATACTTATTTATATTTATTTTTACACTGAATGGTAAATTAGTAATTTTAATAAAATCAACATAATTAAAATTTTTAAATTGACCGTACTCGTATTTTATGTGCTTATTTGTTATCGACATGGCTTTTTTTAAATATATTTTTACTTTCTGAACAAGTTTTATATCACACTTATGCACTCAAACAAATACATACATGCACATATAAAGGTTTTGTGGACATAAAACTGTCTGCATGTATTTTAAACCAAATACAATTCCCCAATTTACTTATTTTATTATGACGTCTTCAACCATAAATCATATCTCTGAGTAATGTGGGATTGATAATCTAAATTATTTAATGAATATTTTTACTTGATTTTAAATTTGATCACGATTTTTATAATTTAGAAACATATTTTATCAAGTCTTAGCTATAATTCCCATTTTGGTAACCTTTGACAGTGCTACATTTCTACTTATAGTTAAATGGAAAAATAAAATTATGTTCTTACGAAAAATAAAGTTGATTATTACAATATTTCTGAAATAATAGGGTTACTATTCCATTGTATTTGCTATCTTAATATAAAACTGAGCACTCATTATATATATATGGGAGATGATCATCTGGGCCAACTGATGAGTGCTAATTTGGCATGAAATACATATATTGTAGATAATTTATTATTTTCACATATCTGTGGTCATATGTATTGGTAGTATAAGATAGAGAAGATTTCTGAAAGGGGCTTAAAAGTCTGTGCTTAAATCTCCTATAAGTATGTCTAACCTCCTAACCTATAAATTATACTTGTATTCAAATATGAATGTATCATTTAATGTTATTCTGGGAAAAAAGCTGTTGACGTAAGAATTATTTTGTAGATGTTGAACCAATTTTGTTTAAATTAAATTTTTGAAAATATTTCTGCCATGCTAATAAGTGAAACATATTTATTTATTCACGTTTTTACAACAAACGGCATAAAAATTGATCATTAATTAAAACAATTTTAAAATATTTTTGATTGTTTTAATTTAATTTTAAAAGCTTTCAAAAGTTTAATTTACAAAAATGTAAGATTTTATTATCTTCTAAAGCAATAGTTTCATTTCATTTTTTTTTTATATACAATTTTAAATTGTTTTAATGATAATACAAAGCAAGTTATGTAATTAATTTCTGTAATTAAAAAAATACTTTTCAATGATAAAAATGTTTAACAAGTAAAAGTAGAGTTTTGTAATTGTTATTATTTTTTGTTAAACTCAAAACCAAATCAATAATGTTAGATCTATTAAAAAAAAAAGGTAGAGGAAAATAAAAATTGGTTCTTTGCATCATAAATATAAAATTTAAAATTAATTTTTTTTATTTCATATTATTATTTTAAAATATCACAATATAATGAGAATATACGAAACAGAGATTTAAATATACCCCCTCCCTCGATTATTTCTCTGTTTAAAACCAACTTTACAAAAACTAAAACTTTTATTTATATATTTATGTACTTAAAGGTATAAAAGACTTTTTTAAAAAAGTATAAACAAAATATATTACATATTAGCATTTTGATATAACACACGCAACTTTACTTATTTTAAAATAACTATTTTGTACTTATATATCGTTTTCATTTTACATATATAAGCATAGCTATGGTTTTTGATGTACATATATATATATATATATATATATATATATATATATATATATATATATATATATATAAGTGTAACAATGTTCAAGGTTAAAAAGTTTATACGTAATCATTAAAAACCAGTCAACACATAGACAAACCCAGTATCAATAACAATTTCATTTTTATTGTTAAAAGGAGGTTGCATTGAGAACAATGTCAAATTGTCGATTGTTATTGGTATTGGGATTGCCTAAGTGTTGATTGGTTTTTAATGATATATATATATTGTAATGGATGCTTCCAAACACCATTACAAAATTGCAGTTTTATAGGGGTGAAGAAAACAAAATATAAATTTTGTTTATAAGATTTTATTTGTAAAACTTGATTAAAAGTTTTTTTTTAATGCTTGTACAAATATATATATATATATACGTGGGAATTGTATTTTAACCCCACAGCTATATTTGGTTTTTAATTTGAAAAAAAAAAAAAAAAAGAAAAGAAAACTAAGGTTACTTTTTTTAAAATTTATGTAAAAGTAAATTGTATAAATAGATTGCTTTTCAGATTTGGGATTTAGATTGATAAGAATAATTAAAAAGAAAGAAAACAAAAAGAAAAGAATTTTTCATTAGTTAATTCCTAGATCTGTAAAGGGCAATTTATTTTCGTTAATTAGATAGCTATTGTTAGCTAGAGAAATAATTTTGTAAATTTTAATTAAAAAAATAATAATTTGTAATTGGTTCAGATATATGATTCAGTGATAAAAGGCTTAATCAGGCCATTGAATTATCTTTCAATAACTCTGAGATACTTGCACCAACTAGGAGTGATACAGACACCAACTCTAAAAGAGAATTGCACAAGCTTTGATACAGGTAAAAATTCTGAGAGATACTTAGACAAACTATTCCTGAACAACTAGGAGAGAACAATTTTTGCATATTCTGAAAGCAAAGCCGATCCAGCAATTCTATTTAGAATGAACACTAAACTTACAACAAGGATCTTTTCTCCTACCATTATGTGCTAAGCTTCTTGCCAGAACAGGTTCAGACTCCCTGTGTCTCCATTAACTGCCTATAATGCTATAAGGACCAATTACAAAGAAACCATTAACCAACTCGCCCAAGCCTACCATGAGTGAATCCTGATCAATGGAATATATTCACGAAGTCTAGTGCACTAGCATTTAAATAAATTATTAAGTAAATAATATTTTTATAAAGTGTTTGCACTCTCTCAATTTAATAAATTATTAAGGTACCTTACATTTTACAATTTAAATAATTTTGTCTTAAATTTGATTTCATTTTTTGAATAATAAATGTGTTTCAAGTTTTATTTTATGTAATTCATTTCTGTGCATTTGATTTTTTTTTTTACAAGTGCTAGTTTCAAACATATACTGTATATCCCATTTAAGTCTTAGTAAGTAAGATAGTACAGTTTTATTTATAATCTCACATTCCTTTTTATTATAGAAAGCAGTCTGGATATTACAAACTATTTTAATTAACTTCTGGCTCATGGCACATTTTATTACTAGTTCTATTTATGTTGAGAAACTATAATTATTTATAATAGATTATTATGAAAAGTAATAGTCATTAGTTTTGTTCATTCGAGCTTCCAATTCATTTATTAGGGGCACATACAATTGTTTTAACCCTTTCTACAAGTAGATGGTGAGCTCCTAGCCTGTCTCACTGTGAGGGAGGTCAATAGATTAAAAGTAATATCTTTCAACACCCTGTTTTGTTTCATAAAGTTAATGTTTCAGAAGCTATCTTTGAATTTCTCCTCTGTTGACATAAGCTCCCAAATACAATTTATTCTTTTCCTAACTATGGGTGATAAGCAAGAAGCTAAACCTCCTTTTCTTTTTATGTGAGATCACTGAATACTTACTAAGACTTATGCTACTGTCTGTATTTTGCACTCTTTCCACTATAGTTATACAAAGCACAGAAATCATTTCTAAGCAGTGTTAAAAAAAAAAGAAATATTTTAATTTTGATGTATGTACAAGTAGTACATTTTAAGTGTGTTTTAAAGCTTATTATTTAGAATGTTTATTTAATCATACCCATAATAAAATTATTTATTCATTTACTTAGTTGATTTTGTTTCTATGGCTACCTTTCCAACTTTCTGAACAAAACATAAGATCTCATTTGCTTGATTGAGCTAGTCTGGTGCATTCACGTTCATATATCCTGTCCACCCTTAAAATAAATGTCTAGTTTTGATTTTTGGACTAGTGGTGCCCTTGTGTTCAGTATATGAAAGACCTAAAGCTTTCGTCCGGTACTATATATATATATATTGTAATGATCCAGAGAAAGCTTAACGTAAACTGCACTATGGGCTCCATCTAGGCATTTGAACCTAGAAAAATTTATAAAGTAGGCAGATACGTAAGTCAAAAAAAATAATTTTTTTTAAAAATATTTTGGTTCTGGTCGTTAACCCATGTCACTAGCTCAGGGAGTAGCAGAGATTTAATAATATCATATCTTATCTAATTAGATTTCAACATTAAAAAAATAAATAAAATAAGCCACTGCCAGTAATTAGCATACAAACATTTATTTATGCACACATATATATATATATATAATATTTATATATTATGCACATATATATATATATATAAGATTTAAAATTATTTTAGTATTAGGTTTACATTTTAACATTTAACATTATTTTTAACTTTACCTTAGATTTTAATTTACATTTTAATTTCTATTATATTATAAATTTTACATTTTAATTAAGTTCGCACAGATAAATTTAGGAAAGCTTGTTTATAATGTTGAATATAGATCGGTTACATAGATTTCACGGTCAAAAACATTTCAAAATAAACATAAACGATCAAAATACAAAATTATTGATTACTGACAATTGCGGAGGGAAATTTATATGTAACCCAATAGTATTCACCATAAGATACTTGCATTGTCACCAAATAACTTGAAAGACATCCGAATAAATACATTTTAGATACTCACAGTAAGGTATCATTATTTATCGAATGTCTATATATTTTGATCAAATATGAAAACCCAAAACATACTTAACCGATAACCAATCCATGCAACTGTCTATAAACAACTTAAATTTAATGCATTTCTATTTAGGGTCGAGTATGAATAGACCACAGAAATTTGCTTTTGAAAATAAACATTCTATCCCTATTTAACCTTAGGTTAAAATTCGTAGTCAAACTGGCATCAATTCATCTGATATATTGATGTATTCAATGTAATAAAATACGGCAGCACAAAAAGTTAAGAGAATAAATTGCTTCTCATGAGATAGGAATATTACATCTATCTGCAAAGAAGAGCAATAAAACAAAAAACTCCATAGAAAGGAACTGCGGTATCCGACTTATAATTCCTTCCATAGGCAAACGGAAGTGTGTGGCGTATGAAGCGATTCTGCCCATAGCGAATCAATATTACATCTACTAATCACACCAATATATCCAATCCATTGACCCAATTTAACCATGAATGAAATAACCTAAGATTACCCTCCCCTAATATAACTTTACAAATCTATACAGCCATTCACGCCCAACTTAAGTTTAACATTGATACATTTTAATTTATCGGAAAACAGAAATCATAAATAAACTTAAAGAACAAAATTAAATAAATGGAAATGATTTTAAACAAATAAATAAAAAAATACATCAAATAACATTTTAACTACCTTAGTCAGATAGGAAACTAATGCAATTATTTTAGATACGAAAAGTTTTTAATTCAATGTTCATTAATTGTAAAGTTCTTACGATTTTAAACAGTTCATCTTTATTCGTTACTGAGTAAATTCACATGCCGTCCTCAAAAGATTGGTATCCATTTAGCCGTTGTTTTATTTATTCATTCGGAGGTTTTTTAGTTCAATTGGTCCTCAATGTAGGAAATGATAGTTCAGTTCTCTTTTCTTTAACAGCTGAAAGAATTGACCGTGCGTCTGTCAATTCCTTCACCTCCAACTCCGTACTAACACCTATTTGTCACATCGTAATAATCATAATCACTCACTCTCTAATTAATAATTTCCAAATTTTCCTTTTATACGTATTCGAAGGATTGACTTGGCATTATGTCATCGATGTGATGCTTTCGCTGAGGTCCGATTTTCCGATGGATTTCTTTCATTGGCTATTTGTTTCTATTGTTTTCCTATCTGACCGCTGTTTTTACATTTAAATGCCCAAGGCTGGTTTACATTTAACTAATTAACAATCATTTCTATTTCTGATTAATTAACCTGTTTTCCAAATCAAAGATATATTTAAAGATAAATTTAAAGATATAATTTTATCTCCAAATCTTTTTAAAATTTAGTTTTAAAATACTTTTTCTTTAATAAAGTTTTATTTTAATAATTTTTCATTATCTGTGTGGTTTAATATATACGAGTTTAAGATGATATTTAAATTCAATTTTTAATTCTTAAAGAAAATTTTTAAATGCGAACTTTTTAATTTACTTTCATGTTTAATAAAAAAAAAAACAATGTAACGAACGTCTGTGCTCGTTAAAATATATATATATAATGTTTTATTGCTATAGCTGCATTTAGGTTAGTAACCAATAGAGTATTATGACAAAAGAATAGTGTTTGATGAGTATTCATAGTATTTTAGTACTGCTTGTTAAAATTTCAAAATATAGTTATCTCTAAAATCTAAATTTTTTGATAATAATAAATATATAATGATCAAATTTATCTATCAAGCACATGGGCCACATGTAATTAAATAGAAAGAATTTAATCTTTTCACACATATACTGTAATAATCCATATAAGCTCAATCATGTTGTATTGATGTATCATTGAGCTTAATAATCAAAAAAGCAAGTCATATATAATGTAACATTACTTTTATAAGCTTATATTTATTACACTTATCAATTAAAAGTTTCTTTGAACTATTGGTACACTCTCAGTATTACACCATTGAGCTTATATAAACTTTTTGGCACATTTATAAAAAGGTGAAATCCTTTCTATTTGATTATAATAAATATAGTAAATGTAATTGGGTTGTGCATACATAAATATCACGACTACCTAATATATAAAATTACTAACAGGTAGAATAAATGGACTCCTTTTTTCTGTTGATCTACATTAATAATGGATTAAAACTAAGATACTATAATTGAAAATATTACAGTGGTGAACAGAATTAACTTTCTAGTTTCCATTTACAAGGTATCATTAATTTTTAATGTTTTTATTACACTAAATAAATAATAATTAAACTATTGCATAATGCTAATTGGCATTTATGATCAACAAATATTATTTTACAAATGTCATCCAGTGTTATGTCCTGGAAAGTACTACCAGATAGAATCAAGTTAGCTTATATATTTAAATATATATTTTTATTGTTGTAGCATTTTGGTAGTAGTTTATTTATATGGTTATATGAGCAGAAGAAAAATGGTTTGTTTTAAGTATTTTAAGCAAGTTGTGGCATGTAGAGAAGTAGAACACAAACTCAATAAATATGTGTAATGTTAAATAAATAAAAACACTATTGGTTAAAATATTGATTTAGAATTTATTAATCAATTTAAGAAATAGAATTACTAACAATTATTGCAGAACTTCTACATCTGATATTCTTGTACTTAAGTTGTTCACTATACAGATTTTGAAAATGTATCTCAAACTTCTGGCCATTATTATAACACAATTTTTTCAAACAAAATTATTATTGTTTGTGATGCTGTAATTTTATAGTAATAAAAATATAGGTCACAATTAATGTGGAACTGTAGACCAATTGTATATTTTGTATTTGTAGAAGATTAATCCTTGTAAATTCTGATAGATTTATTTGTTCTCACTAGATTTAAGCTTTCAACTTTCACTTTATTATTAACCCATTATTATTTATCAGAATATAATAAATTTGACATTATTTAATAAATATTTTTGTTTACAAATTAAATAAAATTTTAAAACTCACATTTGATTTTTAGAATTATTTAAACATTATATTTTACTGAAAACAAAATGATGTAATGTCATCAAATTTTAGGTATAGCTGATTCAATTTGCAAAATGAATGAAATCTTTTTTGTTTGATGTTTGTTTTAAAAATCTGAACAGTTTTTTTAATAACTACTAAATCTATCAATTTATGCTTTAAAAGTTTACATTTTTTTTTATAATTTTTATAATATTACTAAATATAATAAAAATCAAGTGAATGACCTCATTTCTAAAAAGCTGTGTTTTCCCATGACTGTAATTTTTACAGTAACAGTATTCAGAAGAAAATATTTTTTTATATTTAAAAATAAAACATTTCTGTAAAAAATAAATATATAATATTTATTTTTGATTTTTAATAATTGTTATAAAATTACAATACAAATATAATCATAAACTTTCCAAAAAAATCAAGTTTTTAGACCATCATATTTTCTCGATGATCATAATATTTCTGCAAAATACACTTGGCAAAGTTTGTGATTGCCAAATAAACAATGTTTACTCATCAAACCAAGATTTCAGTTTCTTTGTAATACCAATTATTTGATGTTCTTCTCCATTTTTTGATTTTTTTTGTAATTAAATATTAGAAAAAAAGTTTCCCAAAATTTTCACTTGGGGGAAAAAGTGCAAATTTAATTGCTAGAAACCTCAAACAAAGCTTGACCATGTGGATAAAAGTCCCAGTTATATATATATATATATATATATATATATATATATATATATATATATATATTAAGATGACTGTGCTATCTATCATAATGCTAATACAAAAATTAAAACTAAACAATTAGGCAGGAATTTAAGTTTGTAAAATAAGCAAAAATTTAAATGATTTAATGTTATGACATAATGATCAATAAACGGTATAAATGGACAGCAATTTATAACACTTAATGGTATGTGTTCGTCATGCATATGTGTGTATTTATGAGGTACAAGCATATATGGTAAAATTGAACTAAGATAAAAAATGCACTGAAATAAGAATAACATTTGAATATATATATATATATAACTACAACCATTAAATGTCTGTATTTTTAAATTATATAATAATAATTCAAACAAATATATAAGACATTATATAAACGTGTACAGAAAGAAAATATATCTTCAGTAAATATGAATACTCCATCAATTATATTTGATCATAATAAAACATGTAATTATGGTTTTAAATTTAATAATAGAGATATAAAAATTATTCAAATTGAAAGGTGTAGTGAAAAACGTAAAATTAAAGAGGCTATGATGATATCTAGGAATAGAGGTGGTTTGATGAATAAACAATCGGCTAATATAAAGACAACAGAATTGTGGGAAATTTGAATAGATTGAATGATGGGTAATGCAAGTTTTTATTTTTTGTACGTTTGTATTAACAGTTGATAAAGATTGTCAGTGAAACAATTGAAAGTATTTGGTAAAGAATAGATTATTTAATTTTGAATATGTGTAAATATATTTGTTTGATTATTTATATATATATATATATATATATATATATATATATATATATATATATATATATATATATATATATATATATATATATATATATATATATATATATATATAAATTGATAGATAGACAGAAATGAATAATTTTCAGTGCTAATTTATTAGGTAGAATACCTTCACTCTGTAAAAAAAATCAGAAAAAAAAATTGTATAGATGACAATCAAAACCATTAATGTTTATCAAAGGAACATTTTTATTAGATAATATGTGTATAAACATTGGTGTATGTGATTTGGTGCAGAAGAAGAGTAACTAACACTGGAGCTGAAGATCCATAGTTTGGACCAATTTCTTTATTTAGGAGTTCTCAAACTTCCTATGAATTTCTAAGCAAAAAAAAAAACCATTCAAAATATTACATCCATATAAGCATTTCAACTTTATCATTTTGTAGTATGCATTTCCAAAAACGTACTAAACTAAAATTTGATCCTTTCATTAAGCAGAATGGGAGAATAGCCTGTGTGGGAAACATAGCCCTATTTTGTAATAATAACTTTGGTCTATTAAACAATATAATTGCCATATTTATATAAATTTAGAGGTGATTAAGTTACAATAAAATATTTTATGACATTAGTTATTTATATAAAATTTATTTTTTAAAAAACAACAAATTCCGCATACGTATATAAATGGGAAATATGAAAAGCTGCATGTTTGTAAAACAACCTACTGTCTTCAAAATCAAAAAGCTAATTTAATATTTTACTAAACCAGGTTAATGATTAAATATATGTATTTAGATAATTATATTAACTTCTGAATTTTGACAAAAAACATTTTTTGATCAAGAAGTTGGGTCACATTATTAAATAGTTATTAAACGCAATTTGAAGAAAATGTACAATCTTGCTTTACTCTGAATTCAGTCATGTTAGACTAGTTATTAATTGTATGTATTTATAATAGATAATTACTTTAGCGTAGTAGAAAGATACCAACAACTTTTATCAGTGTGTTATTAAATCACAATAATGCTAACAAAAAAAAAATGTTGCTATTTTGGTAAAAGAAGAATACTTTCAGTATATTATCCAACTGAAATAAGCATAATTCATATTTATACTTATAGACTTTCTTGAATATCCAAGAAAGGCTAGTAATTATTCACATGCCTATAGATTTTTTGTTTATACAATGGTTAGATAGCACTGGATAATATGCCAAGATCTATGAAATAGTCTTAAGTATAACCTAATGCCTGCCTTACATAATGTTAAATTGTCAATAACTGATTAGAAATACAAATGAAGTAATTGCATTATTCTGCAATATATTGATGGATAAACTACAAATACATCTACAGATAATTGCCTTAAAAATAAACCATATTTAAATTGGAAGTGGATATTTTTGATTAAAAGACTTTGTTTTAGTTACTAAAAGATTGCTTTAAAAGTCAATACTTACATAAGATACCTATCAATGTTTGAGCAGCTTACTTCTAACTAAACCAATATTCTGAAAAAAAAAACAACAACATTATATCAAAGAAAAGAATCCTAATTTAAGTATGTATAATTTCTAATTATGTGTATAATTTAATCATTAAAAAATATTATATATATTTTTTTACCTTACACACTTTTTTTTTTTTATATATTGAAACTTTCGAATGGGTGATATTCTCATTATATTCTGTAAAAGAAGAAAGTGAACTCTCTTCATTGTATTAGAGTTTTCTTTTTTATATATTAGTGTTTAATTAAGTTATAGAATGAAGAATGAGTGCTACAGTACAAAGTTTATAATTCATTTAATACAAATTTGATTGATATTAGCGGACTACAAAAGGAGCATAGAATAATGACACTATTGTTTAACATATACTTTCTAACTTCATAATTTACACAGATACATAGACACACACTCATATATATATATATATATATATATATAAGACAACAACTAATTATATCATTTTTGTCATTAATAAATGATTAATAAAAGACTTTTTAAAATTATTTTTATTAGCTCTATTTCTCTCTCTCACATACACTTGCACAATATATTGTAACGGTCAGATTTGTACATTCAAGTAATAAAATCGAGATTCTGTGCAAAATACACCAAAGCTGACCGAATTAAGATGGTAAAATTCCAAATCCGATCAAGCTTCAACTCATTTACCAACACTCCATGATTTAACTCTTTATGAATGACATTTCTGAGGTTACACTTGGTTTCAGTTTCTTCAGGGAATCGGTTTTGAACAGGAGAAACATGAGACAATGGAAATTAACAATTTAACTATAACTTAAGGGTTAAATAGCTTTATTAAACTGAACAGTTAAATGGATATAATTTGTCAATTGTGTTTGAATAAGTATTAAATAGAAATCTATCATTTCTTTTATATATTGATGTGATTGGATATGATAAATTTTAATGTTATCTAATATGACGATTTTATTTTATAGAGTTATAAGTTGGTAACAGTAAAGAGATATGCTAGATTAATTGATTTTGTATTACCACTGAGTATTTAGTCTTATTATAATTGACTTAATTAATAAGAACATATTGGTATTAGCAAAATGGGATGACTAAGTTAGCATTATTTTTTTATTTGTAATTAGAAATAATTATTGAATTATATATTTGGTTAGATATTATTGATATTGTAAACTTACAGGGCATATTACAATTACTATTTCAGTCATCCATGAGTTATTTAAATATAAATAATGTTTTAGTATAAGTTTGTATTATTATAAACAGTGTTTTGACTCCTTAGGATTTTTTAAGTTTATCTGCCTAATTATTTATCATTATTTTTATTCTATTATAAGGGATCTATATAATAGAAATATACTATTGTTTTTATTACATAATGATATTTGGTTTTATTGCTTTATCTTTCGTTTATTGCTAATAATACTTATATTTTTGAATAGCTTGAATTAATGATTTTATTTGTGTTCTATCCATTCTAAATGCTACTGGAATGTACCAGATTACAGCAAAGATTATTATTATTGTTTTATTGACTTAATAGTTAGATTGTTATTCATAGATTGATATTTATTTTAGCTTAGTTTATTAATTTTATTCTATTACAAATAATGTTATAAATTACAGACATTAATAAATTAGAACTGCTCTTCCTTGATTCATATTTTTATTTATTTATAAATGGTATGCAATAAGATTGTCATCATTTTTATTCTGTTAAAAATGATACAACCAACTAAGATGTCTATCAGAGATCAAAATCAGAGATGTAGGTATCTTATACATATTGGTAGAAAAATATAAAATATCTTGTATACATTAATAATATTTTATAGATAGTCATAATTTATTCTAAAAATGTTAAAATAATTTATTTGTATAGTAAGTGAAGAGATATTTTGTATGCTTAAAAATATGAATTATATTGTTGTTGTCATTCTCTTCAGGATTTTTATTGATAACTGGAAGATTGACTGGATGGATATTTTATATTCCAATAGTAAAATAATTTTAAATATTTTCATGATTTGTTTTGGTTGAAGAGAAGATATTATTTTGGCTATAAAAATAAGGAAGTATGAAAACCAATAGGGTTGAAACATTGTGAGAACCTGAAAGCATTATTCATGGAATGTTTATGAAAATGATGCAAAAAAAAATCAAAGGAAAGAATTAAAAGAAAATACCAGAGAATTGATGGTAGAGTAAAAACAATTCAATAAGTTACACTTGTTTAAAATTGAATTAAATGCTATGAATGAATGATTCAAATAATTCAAATACAATCTGGATGTTAAATTGAGGGAATCTAGTGATAGCAGGTTTAATGAATTGAGAGACAAATTGAATAAGTGCAAAGAAATGTTACAAGTCAGATTTGAAAATTTATGTTGTGAAATTAAAACATGTAATGTTGGATATAAAGAGTTGGATAAAAAATGTATGAAAATTGAAAAAGCTTACAAAATTGATCAGATCATTTGCTAATATATATTATCTTTTTTTCTATGTATATATGTATACAAGATAAACGGCAGTATAATTTACAATAAGTAGTGATTTAATTTACATTATTTGATAAATATAGTAAAATCATATCTGCAGAAAACCATGGTTTTAAACATTTCAAATTATACACTTTGGTATGATTTTATCAATATAACTGTTTTATAGGCCTTAAGTTTAAAAAATCTATAATAATTATAATTTTTATTTTCTTTAATATTTTGTATTATATTTATTATATACTTACAAATAGTTGCAGATACATAAGCAACAAGTTTATATATTTATTGTTAATAAATTGTAAAATTATTTTGATTATTAATCAATTTAGTTTGTGTTTGCTTAGCAAACTCAATCCAAACATTATGCTATTTATATCCACATAACTGAGGAATTATGCTACATACTAGGAGATATACTAACATAATTGTAATAATTTATAAATGATGATGAGTGGGCATTAATGAGTTTTCTATAAATAAACTTTCTATTTAGAAGGTTTGGCATCCTGAAGTTTTTTTTTTTTAATTTACCGAAACTAGAAAAACAAATTAAAATATATTTGGACTAATGATAATTAATTTAATCATGAGAGCTAGATCATAAGTCATCATCATCAACATCACAGGTGTTTGGTTAATATTATTAAATATATTTGAAAATAACTATTTTCATTTGAATGTGTATTAAATAAATATTAATATATTATTTTGGCACATTTAATGTTCAATTATATATGGAGCCCACAAAAATTATCATTATAATCTATACATATTCATATTAAAACTGAAAATCCTTCTCTTTAATTACTTATGATCTGTGAATGTTAATATATGAAAGAAAATAATGGGCATTAACACTTTATTAGCCCAAAACACAAATTCGCATTGTCACCTTTAGATTGCTCTATCTCAGCCATTTTATGAGCTATAATGATAAAATTACATTCGATTTTGAGATTAGAGCAAGGCCTGTAACATGCTGCCCTCTCTTGAATTATTTTACAAGTAAAAAATCAATATTAGGGGTGTTTTTATTCTAACAAAAGAAGAAGACCAACGCTGATTGGCTGGGCCATCCAGTCACAATACATTCTCAATGCTGATTGGCTGATGATGATTTGATCAAAAAGAGACTGCCACGAAATATTTTTCACCACTGAAAATGAAAATATAGAGAATTTTTTTGGTGCTTGTATTATAGATAAAGATCCTGTTGGATGGTGCCATTTTCATGCTAAAACTATAAAATATGAACATTCACGGGCCGTTGATTTTAATATTTTTTCTGTGCTT
Source organism: Epiperipatus broadwayi (assembly GCA_028023455.1). NCBI lineage: Eukaryota > Metazoa > Onychophora > Udeonychophora > Euonychophora > Peripatidae > Epiperipatus > Epiperipatus broadwayi. The sequence goes on from JAQFVV010013746.1 coordinate 38,092, forward strand.
TTTTGTAATGCGAAAATAAAAAATAAACAAAATCATCTTTTATAAATATTATTTTTTATTAATGTATACAATTTAAATGATAATAATAAATGTAAAATAAAATCACAAATTAAAATTTGATTCGTGTTTTTCTATCGTATATTTTTTTAATTGTGTTACGGCTTTTTTTTATACATTTTCTATCGGATATTTTTTTACTTGTGTTATGACTTTTTTTTTGTTGTTGTTTAACTAAAAAATAATAATCGTAATAAAAGTAAAAGTTGTTACGGTTAGACTTAGGGTTAGTTTTAGGGTTAGGTTAGGTTTAGGGTTAGTTTTAGGGTTAGTTTAGTGTTAGGTTTAGTGTTAGTTTTAGGGTTAGTTTTAGGGTTAGTTTAGGGTTAGGTTTAGGGTTAGTTTTAGGATTAGGGTTAGTTTTGAGGTTAGTGTTCTGTTTGTTTGTAATGCTAAAATAAAAAAATTCAAAATTGTAAGCGTACTCGGACAGAAGAAACAAACACATACAAATGTCTTTTTTACTTATTAAACATGTTTATAATATTTGCTTTTTATTAAATTTACAAAAAAAACTGTATATTTGGACTTTTCTTACTGGATATTTTTTTCATACCGCTTTTTTTTTACTTCAAAAATATACAGAAGTAGAATTTTTTTTCTCTCGTGGAATGTTACTAACAGTACGTTACTTGACACGTTACCTAATTGCAACTCAATAAAAACATAGATATTTAACATTTACCCAAATAAAAGTTCACTACAGTACGTTGTAAAAAGTCTTATAATTATTGTTTTAAAAAATCTGAACATTTCAATAGTTTAAAATAATAAAAAAATCCAATGAAAACAACATTTCTATACAATTCAAATACAAACTCTCTCATCAAGATGTAATTATTTTATAAACTGTGTGAATTCATAAAATGTAATTGCTGCTTAGCAGCCCACATGCTGTACTGTGATGCAACATTGCGGCCTGCATTCTGTAGCACAACAAAAAAGTTGTATTATAGAAAAAGCGGGTTTGAACGTGTTGGCCATGGAAACAGCATTTTTATGTGTTTTAGCACGAAAACCACGTCATAGAACGGTGTCTTTAGCTATAAGATGAGTACCTTTTTTATTATTATTTTTCATACATATTTCAAATTATTTTCATAAAATCTGCTGAAAATATAGTTATTTTACAAAAATAGTAAGGTTTTATTAAAAAATTGTATACTTTACACGATCATAAATTGAAAAATAAATCAACATTAGCAACAATTTTGACATCCTGGCAAGAGTTTAGATTACACAAAGCTGTTTATTTGAGTTTAAAACAAAGATTAATGTTTTAGAATATTTTTATGGCATTTATTTAAATATTATAATAATATATTTTGTTTAAAATATGTTGAAAGTATAATTATTTTTAGAAAAACCACTAAGATTTTACTAATAAGTTCTTCACTTTTTCATAACGTAAATCTGTGAGGGATATAAATGATGTTTGCATTGCTTGTAATTTGCTACAATCTTTGCTTTGATTTTTCCGCTTTTGAATATTTCTATAAAATACAAATAAAAATATATTTTTGAAATAACTTGCGTTTACTTTTCTAACATTACAAATAATTAATATACTCTTTGAAAACGAAACTAAAATTAATATATATTAAAAGATGAAAATATTTCTATCAAAGAGTTTGTCACTTGACCAATTAAAACCAATTAAAAGTTTCAGAGTTTTACTTCACTTGTCCAATAATAAAAATGATCCATGAAAGAGTTAAAGTGAATAGAAAAACATCTTCACACTCTCAAACTAAAATCTTTCAAATTGATCTATATAATTAAAACATAGGTTTAAAAATAAAATGACCACTCTTTTTTTTCAAAAATTTCTATCTTATATTGAATTTGAGAATACTCTCAGTACCCCCAACATGACATTGTTGAGTTATTACAAGATAAGTATAGTGCATGTATACAGTGCTTCGTTTTTTAAAAAATAAAAGTTGAAAGAATAAAGATTTAAAACTAAAGAGTAGGGTAGGGTTTTTTATTATTAAATAAAAAATAAATAATAAATGATTTAAAAGAGGGTAAGAATTTTTTTATTTAAAAAAAGAAAAAAATCTTATGAAATAAAAATGATTTAATATTATTTTGATTAATTTGTAATAAAAAATAATAAAGAAATTTTGTTTTGTTTTACAATAAAACAATTAAATGTGTGCATGTGTGTGTGAAAGTTTTAAAGAAAAAAAATAGAAGCCCAATCAAAGCAAAGCAAAGGACAGTAATTTCATGAGACAATAAATGCTGAGTTAATAAAAAATTTCCATTGTTTAAATGGTTTAAATATTTTAACATATATTATTCTCGTGCATTATTATTAATTTTTTAAAAATATTTCTTGAAGCTATAGATATAACAATTATATAAATTGTTATGTCTCCAGATACAATGCACTGTTAAATCACCATGTTGTACAATCAGCTGGAGCTTTCTTAGTTTGGAGGGAACCATGATCGAATAAAGCAAGTAAAGGAGTGGAGTGTGTGTATGCTGGATAATTCACGAAAGTTTATATAAGATCACAGGATCCAAAGAAGATTTGTTGGAAGTTAGCACTAACCAGTCATAAGTAATTTTAAAGAATCTACATTGTGCTGTGTACATCATTTCCAAATTCTTAAATCCTAGGTAACTTTTGTTTTAATATGCTTTTCATTCTTGATTTCGTTTAAAGATAAACAATAAACTGTGCTAAATAAAACTTTAAACTTTTTAAAATAATATTTGGAAAATACAAACAAAATTGGCTTCTATGCTTAATTATATTTAAAGACATTGTGTGTATGAATGTGTGAATTTTAAATTGATGTATTGTGTATATTTTATTTATAATAATAATGTATTAAAAAACATTTATCTAAAATGAACAGATTGTACGTCTTTAAATTATAAAACAAAACAATAGTTTTTTTTTTTTAAAAAAGGAAATACTTAAATTGTTTTTTTAAAAATATTTATGTTTATGTTTTAACACACACAGTTGTACAGAGTAATATTTTAATAAAGTGGAAATGGAAAAATTTAATCATTAAATAAGAAATAATTAATTTAAAAGTAAAAGGATAGGGAAATCATAATTTTAAAAGTAAGGATTTGTTGTGTAAAGACGTAAATTGTTTTCTCATTCTGTACATTGTTATTTTTTTAAAAATAGAAGTATTATCTAGGGTGGAGTTATTATTCTCTTAAAAGGTAGTTAAAATCCATTGATCTAGCTGTAGGCTCAGGTACTGGATTTAGTGCTAAACAGATAAGCATATTAATTACAAATGTAATTAGCTGGTGCCTAAAAGGTTTTACCTTAAAAATAAATAAAGTGTTTGTTTGGTTGGTATTTGTCCAGTAGCCAAGCGTTTATGTTATTGGTAGTTTGCTGCCAATGATATTTTACTCTCTCCTGAGGACCAAGCACCTTTACATATTGGGTATTTTAAAAAAGGAGGAAAAGAATTTCGGATCTCTATTTGTTGTTTTTATGATAGATAAATAAGGTGGGCGGTTCTATATATATATATATAAGAATTAAAATAATACCAGTCTCACAATGTTTAAATAATAAATTTAAAAACAAAAATAAAATTTATTATTAACTATAAATATAAGAAGCTCTCACATATACTTTATTAATTTGGCTTTCTTTCCAATATGACATAGGTATAAAAAATATTCAATGTATTGACAAATAAATATTGTCAACAATATTATAACTTAAATATAAAGAAGATACATACAGGCCAATACAAAACAATTATATACATTTCAAAAAGAATATTTTATCATGTTTTTTGCACATGTGATTTGCAGGTTACTCATATCAAGAGCATCAATCCTCAAATAATTCTGATAATATCAAGAGCAAAATAAAGACATGGTTGGTATTATATATGATTTTAATATTTTCTTTTAAAAGTATCAAGGAATACATCAGGCTTATCATTGCCTTCTATTAATAATAAAGTTATTTGAAGTTTTTTTTTGAATGCATACAGTGGGAGATACTATAGTAAGATGGTTGGGCTAAAGCTGGTAGCCTGAGTAGATAATACTTTAGCCATTTATGGCTTAAAATTAAAAAATCAAACAGTTATTGAAATTAACACATTAACATAAATGAAGAATAAATAATAAGAATTAAGTTAAAATTCATGGTCAGTCATTTTTATAAGATAAGTCAGGTGATATGAAAAAATTAATGATTGACAATTAAGGGTGTTACTTAATAATACTAATTTAACTTCAAAATTTAGTTGTCTAATAAAATATTCCAAAAATAACATTTTAAAAAAAATTTTTTTTTAGACATAATAAATTAACATTACATAATAAATTGCTTTGGCAATAATTAAAACATTACAAATATTAATAATTATTTGAAGTCATTTTTTTTTTTAAAAAGGTTCTCAAGATTTAAAAAATAATGTTTTTAAAACAATAAATATTTATAAACAAAACATTATGAAATTAATTCTTTCTACATATTATTTTTTTTCAAACAAGCAACTTAAATGACAAACTATTTCTTTAAACCTTTTTCATTTAAGTTAAAACAAACATGACATGCCTGCACATTCATATATAAAATTTAAGATATTACTTCCTACATTTTAATAAAATCTTTAAATGAATTGTAACTTATTATTAGCATAATAGAAGGTTATAATATAATACATAATATTAAGCCTTTTAAAATGTTTATTTTAAAGCAAAATATTTACTAAAGTTTCTTTTAAACTACAACTCATGTATAATTGCATTTTAAAGGTAAGAATAAGAAAAACATTAATAAAATATTAAATCTATGCTTTTAAAATATTTACAATTACAAAATTATCAAAACTTATATTTTTAAAAATAATTAATTTCTTATTTAAAGTTATCATAAAAAATATTTTATAATAACCATTTTTTAACCAATAATTTAACAGATTAAATTATTTACTACATTTAATAAGCAAACTGATTTATTTGAAATGGAATAAATCATATATTTTTTATAAATATACTAGCAGAATACATAAACATAGTTCTGGACACAGAGCATCTGAATTAATGGGTATAACCATTAACTGTAAAAAAAAAATATTTGCTGTCTTTTTTATAAAATGCTCTATTATCATTCTTATTATAGTCACTAATAGAGTAGGTAAAATCATCCAAGATATCTGCAAATACAAAATGCTACCAAGTCATATCATATCAAAAAACATAAATTTCAAGGTCTACCTTTTTAAAAGTGCAACTATTTTTTTTATTATTTAGGCTGAACAAGAATATACACAAGACTAATATTAGAAGGAAAATACACAGACTAAAGTACATACAACTGTAACTGCAGGAAAAACAACAGTTTAAAGTAATAATACAATAATAATTTAATACAAGTGCTAGGAAATCAGTACTAAATTGAGAAAATTAATAAATGTGGACATCATGTTTAAATGGATATTTGTGTATTTGCATGAAAATTATATTTTCAAAATGTAATGAATTTGAAGAGTAAAATATTGCAATTGAATTTATTATTACTGGATAGCTAATTGGTTATTTTAATAAATTTATCAATTTAAAATTTTGAAAACTTTAAAATTTAATAAAATAACTTATTTTATTTAATATCTTAATGTTATAAATCATTTAGTTACAAAATAAACAATTATTTATCTTTTTGGAATGTGTATGATCAAGTGTATCAGTGTATGAGATAGCATGAACGTTTGAGGGTCATGTAAATGTCTGAGTTCAAACTTTCTATATATTACATATATAAGTGCAGATATGAAAAAACTTGTACAGTAGAAAAAAATCATATTTCAAAATAAACAATTATATATTTTGTTAGTGAACAATCAATATAATTGGGTATTTAATATTAAAAATATAACATTTTAAATCTTCATTTTAATATTTTGTCTTGAAATTTGGTGCTTTTAATATCATTAAACTTTGTAACTTGCCTGCTTGTAATTTATATAGAACAAATTTTCCCTGTACAAATTTAAAAAGTAAGGCATTGTGGATGATATTTGATAATATTCCAGACCACATGATATTAAACTATAAATATAAACACCTGTCAAATTTGAGTAGTTTTTTCTACATTTGAGTGTACTAAGGACCTTAACAAATTTAAATGTAAATTTAGTCATGTTGTTAAGCTTTTTTAGCATGGAATAGTAAAAACATCTGCTAGACATTTTCCCTAACTTGGTGAAATATTTCTTCTCATCGATCCAAATAGAAAAATTAAAACATCAACAGCTATAATGATCAAATACCTGTTTAAAAGAAAACAAAATGTAACATTTTGACTCATCAATTAAATTATTAAAATTACTTCTCAAATTGTACTGTCTGTAAGAATGTTTTTATAATCATTTGTTTCTTCTTTAAAATTAAAATAAATTGCTGAAATGATATTGCTATCATGCTAAGAATTACCTTGAAAATTAAGATCTTCATAGAAACTCAGAGATTATCATATTGTGTAAATATGCATTCATGAGAACTGCTTAAAAATATAAAGAAGTCTGGTTAATTCAAATTTGATTCAGTAGATTACTTATAAGTTTGCATGGTCTCAATCTATTAAGTCATTGAAACCTATGGATTATTGAAATTTCTGTGTCACATGCAAAATCTTTCTTACTACATTGGATATAATACAATGCTATAACTGGTGAATTAAAATTTGTCTTTCAAGCAAAATGGTACCATGAGTACGATCTCAACCAAAGGATTATGGTTTAAATCTATTAGCATTTCATATTTTATAAAATAGACAAATTACAAAAGATTATATATATATATATATTCTACCTGCGCACCGGCTCCTTATTAAACCGTACATAAAAGGGGTTGTGAGCTCCAAAACAAACATGATACAGCGTAAAGATTTATTTATTTTTTCTTATATCAATAGTTGTTCATTATCAACACAAGAGGGCGCCAGATACGATGATTTAATTCACAATTTAATTTCTCGCATCACCTTACGTCATATCAAAACGATTTTGAAGTCTAATCCCTGCCCATAAGCTCGAACTCCCAGCATGGACCAATAAGGGTCACTCAGGGTCACGATGTAATTGCCTTCAAGACTATTATCCTGGCAAATGACACAATATTAACCAATGGAGAAGAAGATCGGTTGGTTAACAGATCGGTCCCCGCATTGGACGGGGTCATTGGTTATTTACAACTAATACGAATGTTTGGTTTAGGCATCATTAAAAAAAACAATTAGACGCTTATTATATCATTCCCTTTTATCCCACAGCCCAATAGAATTATTTACACTAGCTTTATTGACATTTACTTACATTTATTAATAATAGGCCCTCCCAACTCTTAAACCTATCTTAACTACATAATAAGTAAACATCGTGACTTACGGCACGATGTTTATAAATGAAATTTAAAAGAAACAAACAAAAAATTACAAGAAAGACGAATTTAAAAGTAAAATAATTAATTGCATTAATAAATGCTAATTTTGATAATAATTTCAAAAAAAAATATAGATTTAATTATAGAAAATGATTTGAGGAATGCTCGACTTGTTTAAATTATAAAAAAAATTTATTGAATATATAAAATAATGAAACATTGATTAGTAGCTTTATTTACACGCACATACGTGCATTCACGCACACGCACAGAAAAGAACATATTATGCATAATAAACATGGATGATAAAATATATACTTCCTTTATACATTTTGAAATTAGGTGTGTTATAGCTTATCTGCGAAAGAAAATAATAATTAGGATCAAAGTTCATAACTGGAAAAGTCCTAAGATTTAAATATGAGGAATGACGTAGCATTTGATATTTTTATTTACGAAAGTTGAGATTAAAATAATAAGTTTTAAATATGAGGAATTACGGATCATTTTATATTTTGATTTTACAAAAGTCGAATTTAATTAATTATGAGACTGCCTTTTAAGTTTACGTAAAGAATGAATGAAAGCATTATAAAATAAAGTGTTTACCTAGGATTTTTGCTTAGTCTTCTGCTGCTTTTCATTTGGTGAAGGTTCAAACCTGGTAGATGATGATTTCCATAATACGTGGTTATTCATTTCACATAAGTTCAGCGTAGTATGTTTGGACGATTCATGTATATTAAACGGAACAACGTTCTTGGATTGGTTGGAGCACTATGTTCGGACAGTACTGTTGTTGATCATTCATAGCTGTGGAGACGTTCTGGTGGCGGAGCGTCGATCAATCACTGAAGGGTTTCCTAGCCCATCATGACGATCGATGCTCTAAATGATAATTTCACAGCGATCATATTGGATAAACCGGATAGCAAAAAAGAAAGGTTCTAGTTGTAGCTTCCGGAGAAATCTAGGAATTAGCTATAAGCATAAGCATAAATATAAGTAACGAAAGCAAAGAAAAAAAAAGAGTGAAAAAAAGCCTTCTTTTAGATTTAGATTCATATTTATATGGGTTGGTTATTATCTGAGGATCGAATCTCCACCCAGAGTTCAATATTCTTTGAGTTGTCGGTGGGGTCCGTGTCCTACGTAATGTCCATTCAATCCATATGCTTGAGGCAATCTTAGGTTTAGGCAATCTCATATTGCAATCTCAGTAAAAAAAAATTATACTTATTCACACCTTTTATGCATACATGTGTGCGTGTTTTAAGAGAACAATCTAACTTACATTATTTTAAAAGTCGAGCATTTAATCTTTCTCAAAATCGTTTCTATAAGCTTTTAACTTTCATTACAGTTATAATTTAAAATAAACCCCTTTTAATTACCCCCGCGGCATATACAAGTAGAAATCACTTATTGAGATTTAAACTGGCATATCAGTAATACTTCATATTTTATTTTTAGAGAATATTATTATAGTAGATTATATGAAAGCCTTAAACTATTTAATCAGAAATATTAACATTTTATTTCACAGTGTATTTTATAAAGCATTGAAAGAAAACTACATTTATTTTTATCATAAGTTGAAAGTAAAAATATAGAGTGTTTACATTGCTTGTGTGTGTGCGTATATACCTGTACTGACTTTGTCTCGGTACAATATATATATATATATATATAAATAAATGGATCAATTGCTACTACTGCGCCTGTTGGAATACAAATAATAATTATGATTTGCTTCAAGTTTTGGGAAATCATATTATTTAATCATGATAATAAATCTCTACCTACAAAGAAATGCAGTATACCATCATGATTAACTATTCCTTATATACTTATAAATTTATTGTTAGCATAACTCCAGTGACATTTAGATATGATTGGAATTTTAAAATGCACTTGAATAAAATTATGAACATTTATTCAAGAGTGTGGATTATTTAATTAGAGAGATTATATAGTTAATTTTATTTTTGATTTGTTTGAATTTGAAAATGTTCTTGTAACAATTAAAATAAAGTTCTCATGGAAATACTGGTATAATGAATATATAGGGAAATGTTTAGATTACTAGTGCAATTGGGTATAAATGTGTGTTTGCTACATTACTGGTCTTGGACATATGTTGTACTAAGTTTTAAGTTAATGTTCAAACTGCCATATTCCTGTTAATATTAATTTGTTATTTGCTTTATTGATACATGGAAGTGATGTCTTACCTGCTGCAACCCCATTATATTAAATCGATGATGGAAAATCATAGAATGTTGCCCTTCCATTTTCATGAAATGTTCACATGTAGAAAATCCCATGCAGTATAGTAAAATACTCACACAATGGTGTTATTTGTAAACATTATTAGTTAGTGAAGGAAGATGCCTAACAACATATTTGAAGTTTACTTGTTATAAACTAGCAAGCATAACAAGTCAAACTGCTTATAATATTATTGCCATATGTATTAATTTATGTATTTTAATAATAAAATATTATAATTGAATAAATTATTTACTTGTTTCAAAAAGAGTTAAGTAATCCAGCTACTACCTGTAAAAATATTATTGTTTTTTTTTTTTTTAATTTTTATAATCAAGACATTAAAGGACATGACACAACATTCCTAGATGAAACTGTAATTAGTGTTCAGGCTTTGGATGAATATTATATAACCTTATCCAATAGAGTGCTTTGCATCACTTTTCTTAATAACACAGGTTGTTATAACTTAATTGTAAAATATTGAGCAAATAGAACAACTTAATATTATTCATAAAGTTTAGAAAACTTCTATTGTTATAATTACTTAAGTTGTTGAATATTTTTGATATAATTGTTTTACAATTACTAAATTAATTATTATTGATTATTCGATTGTTTGTCGTTAATGGAAGTCGTCATCATCATCATATACATACTTAAAAACAATTTGGTCGTATTTACATTTTGTTTAAATTATTATTTGTAATTAATTTATTTACATCTCTTCCATTTTAAGAATTGTATCATTTATTGGAATACGATAAGGTTCAACAAAATCGCTTTGATATCTTAATCATATCAAGAACAAAATGTATAAAAAGTTTATGAGTCATATTTTTTAAGAATCACTTATAATTTAATAAAAACAGTAAGAAAATTAATTGATTTCAGTTATATTTAATCTGGGAAGGAGAGAGTTGATTTCTCTAGCCTTAAAGAAATAAATATATTAATTTATATTAAAAGAGTTATGGATGGCTTGTGTGACCAAGTCGAAACGTCAGTATATTAATATTAAAAGTTTTTAACACGGATGAACCCGCAAAATATGTATTTTATATATATGCATTAAATAAACTTATTTATTAAGTAAAAAAAAAAGAACTAAAATAATATATCATTTGAAAAGTTAATAACGTAGTTACTAAAATTAAGAATAAATTGAAATTAAATTAAAGAAATAGGATTTTTTTTCTTAATAGTTAGCAAAATAATTGCAAACTGCATATCAAATAAAATAACACAAGGTTATTTAATTTAATAAGAGGAGATATAACGTTGATTAAAATTAAAAACATTATGTAAAAAATAAAATAAAATTATCATAATAAGAAAATTTTCCACAGAGATATAGTTACTTTCTGTTGTTTTTATGTTTATTTATTATCTTCTTTTTTCCCCCAAAAATAAGAAATAAAAAGAGAAGAAGGATTATTATTAATAGTATATCAATTATATAAAATTTTGAATTTTGCATGTAAAGTAAATTGACTGTTTTATTTCTTATTTCACTTAGTTATTCTTTAATATAGAATAGAAAAAATATATAAATCTCTGTGTGCTGTTTTTGAAAGATAAACTGTCAATAATAATATACCTATAGATTGTAACCTTTAGCTTTGTCAGAAGGTAAATGCCAAGTCAAGTTTTGTGCTAAGACATCTAAAACATTATATACTTTAATTCTTTAATTAATAGATTTTATTAGTGTATTATAATGCCATAATTTTTTGCATAGAAAAGTTTCTATATAAGTATTTTATAGATTGTATAGCTGTAAAATAATTTTTGTCAGCTTGTGTTATAATATTTTTAAGGTAAAATAAGTGCTTATTATGTCAAAGTATTCACCCAATTATACTTTGACCAACAGAGAAACAACTTTTTGCCAATTCATCCCTGGTAAATTTTTTTGTAAGTATTATACGTTAAAATGCGTGTAAAATGGCATATTTTATTGCAATAATTTTTTTGCCTGAAATTTCTGTAAAAAAGTGTGAAATTCAAAATCCTCATTCTAACAATAAACATTAGCCACACCATGTCATGATCAGCCATTATGTGTTGCCAAGGTTGGAAAAAGTCTGGCATTTTACGACATTGAAATTTTCACTGATGCAAAAACATGTTTATTTAAGAATTTATTATGGTTTTAGATATTTTTTAAAAAATAATTTACACTATATTTGTTAGACATCAACAAATATAAATTATTAATAACTTATTTTGACTTGAAATACTTAATTTTCAAAAATATAATGTTATATTAGCAGCTAAGAAGCAAATATGGAGATTTGCTATGATGTAAACAATCTACTTATATTTATGAGGAAGAAAATAATCGCAATTCTGCAATAAATATTTTAAAAATGTAAACTTTTAAACCATAATTCATTAGATATTAGAGAAATAAATAATTATTGATTAAAGTTTTTAAAAATATTCAGAAACAAAAAAATATTTAATTGATTTTATAAACTGAAAATAATCTTTCTAGAAACAATGATGTATATCATCTTTGTTTTGATCATGGTCTCATTTTTTTAATATTTACAGAAACAAAATGTGAAGATTTAAAATTTATTTCAGTAGTAAATAAAAATATCTATCAAATGAAGTCAAATTTATTCTTTTCTGGTAAGAAATAATCATTTTATCATATATTTTACATTGATGTGTGAGACAAAAAAAATGCCAGAATAGCGAAATATGAAAAGGTTACATTTTAAATAGCTGATAGATTAAAATGGTAATAGTATATTTTCAAATTAAAAATATTAATGTATTTAATTGTTAAAATGTTTCAAAAAGTTTGTATTAATTTTTAAGATTAAAAAATCAGATTCAAATCCAATATTATGGTTTTCTGGTATCTAGATTAAATCTATAACATTTTACTTCATTTTAATTTTAACACATTGTGTTTTAGTTAAATATTTTAAATTTATTTGTATAGAAAGAATTTAATAAAAGTAATAATTAATGATAGGATTTTAATATAATGAATAGATGAATGTTGAATCACTGCATAAATATTATATTTAACATTATTTATTTTAAAATATTATTTAATATCTAGTTTTAAAAAGACAATTTCAATTCTGAGAAACTTGCCTCAGTTAAAACAAGAGAAATAAATGTATTAAATATTATGTGTAATATTTGTTTATTAGTGGTATAATGTAAATTTCATTAGGTAATATTTTGGTTTATCCTGGTGTCTGTAATTTTAAGTAATTGTTTTATTGTACCAGGCAGTACATTTTATTTTTGTTTGTCTAGACAAGATAAAATTGACTTATTTAAAAAAATAATATTTAGTTAACTTTTAGTTGGTAATCTTCTCTAATTAAATTAGATCTGAGATTCAAACTAATCAAGGAAAAGGTTATAAGTTAAAAGGTTAGTCAAAAATTTTGTAAAGTGGTCATATGACTACTAGTATAATCACAATATTCCTTATCTTAATTTCCTTTTTTTCTTTCTTTCTTTTAAATCAGTTTAATTTGTAGCAATTGAATTTAAAAAAAAACTTCAGTTAAATTTTTAAAGTATAATTTTCTTTTAATTTTATTATTTCTTAGCTTAAGTATGTTAAGCTAAATTACAATATTTAGGCACAATTATCTGAATTGAAATTCCAAAGAAGCTGGAATCTTCATATCCCAGCCAGCTTTATTGGTAATATTATTTTTTTATTCCAATGTTTAAAATGTTATCTTTTAGATTTTTTATATTCAAGCACTTCAAAAGTTATTATTATTATTGCCATTATAATGATGCAAGAGCTAGTATTAATTTCAAGACACATAGGAATGCCTGATATATATTTAAGTTTGTTGTAATATATTTAAATTTCTTAGCAGCAATAACATCATTAAAATGTTAATAATTTATTGATATTTTACTTAAAACACCTGTTTCATATCTAATATTATCTAGAATTTATTTATATTGAATAAATCATTTTTAATTCTTATGATAAGTCTATATATTTTGCTATGATGAATATATTTTATCAGATGTTTACAAAATTATTTTAAATCTACTAAAGAAACTTTTAACTTAATATTATTATTCTTGAAAAACACAATTTGGTTTGTACTGTTATTTTAATAAAGTCATTATTTATTGTTTATAACAATATGAACAAAATTTATTTATTATGAACTGTTTTCTCCCCTTCAAAGAAAAAAAAATCATTTTTTCAAGTTGGAAGTAATAATAAAAATCAACTTGCAATAAACTATTTAATAAATATTCCTGAATGAAAAGTTTTTCATTTCATAAAATGAAATATAAAATATACCTGAAAAATGAGATTATATTTGAATAAATGTAACTGGTTTTTTTTTCATTTTAATTATTTTATAGTGCTTGCAATAATATTTAAATCCTGCAAATTTGTTTCCCTCTTTGAACATTGCTTTGAAGAGACCATTATTATTATTAATGTAACATTTGAAATAAATATTTTTCTCCTAATGAATATTTATAATTTTGGATAAATGTACTTTAAGGAAAAATTCTTTTTCAAAATTTTATTTATTATAACAAGTTAACATAATATTTATAAAGAATTAATTTGATAGCATGCATTCAAATATTCAGTAATACTTAGTGCAACTTATTAAATATATACCATAAAACCCATGAATGTTTATTTACTCAATAAAAGGCTATACATGTATCAGACTGTTTACTTTCTAGCCTAATTATCTGAAATTTTATTAAGAATATATAAGACACTTTCCATATGTCATAGTTTATATTCTAGATTTTGATGTAATAATTATATTACATTTAATGATGAATATGTTTGCTGCCCACAAAACTTTTTTGCCAAATGTTTCTATTCATGTTCAAGTCTAATGGTCAATGATTAAAGAACACAGAAAAAATAAAAGGACTGTTGTTTATTTCACTGTGTTCTAAATGGCAAAATGTTGAATTTTACTTGTATTTATGATTTTTAGATGTTTTATTTCAGATGCATATTATTTTATATGCTATTTTTGAAATATTTTGACATAAAATTCTTATTAGCAATCTATTCTATTTGCATATTTTGAAATAGTATATGTTCTCTTTTGCATATGAAAGATTTATTTATAAAGGTATACTGTTATATTGTAAGCTGAACAAGTAGATGTATATTATCTATTTTATGCTTATTTATTGCCTAATGTTAATGGTATTCTATTTGACATTAGTTATTATTTATAATCTTTCACATCCATTAGATGGAGCATTTTGTTAGAGATAGTAGATTTAGTTTCACTATTTAAGGCTACTTACTTATGCCATTATATTTAGAAATGGTAGAGCTAGTCTCTCATTATTTTGGTAGCTTATTTTTCAAAAGAAATTGTTACATTTTTCTCTCTTATTATTTATTGCCTTTGCTATCATACCTATGCCCATATGCATATATTTTGGAGATAATAGGTTAGGCTGTATCTTATTTAAGGCAATCTTGGTTGGCTTAGTTGAGAATATTCAAGCTTTGCTAATAATGATGACAAAATATGATAAATAATTAATTTAAAAATATTAAAAGGTATTTAGGCTTAAATAAACAATATACATCTGTCTTATCACTCCTTCATTATTGGATTAGTAAGCGATTATTATTATTGCATATGTTAAATATTCATAGAAAGGGACACTACTTATATAAATGTTATTGTCATTGTATGACAATGAATAAATAGAGCAGTGAGAACTTTTTGATAATTAAACAGGAGAATGTGTATTTTAACCTTCTGGCTTATTTTTCCTTAATCCAATTGAGCTAATTTTTAAAATAAAATATGCAGTATAATTGTTAATTCATTTGTCATAAATTTTGAAGAAGTAACATTGTGAATGCCTTTGGCTATTTGGACTCGGAATATATTTAATATTTGTAATTTTGTATTTGTTTTTCTATAAATAAATATTTGTTTTTGTTATTTAAGAAATTTCTCTTAGCTATTTGTTCTCACCATTCCACTCATCAATCAGAAATCATTGCATGTATGAACCAAAATTTTAGTACTCATAAAATATTAAAAATTATTTTAAGTGTATTTCTTAAAAGAGTAACAATGAAGCTAATGAGAATCACTTTATTGAATTGTTGAATATTAAAATTATATCTACAAAAATATATTGTGCTTAATAAAGAAGTATAATTTGATTTTTCACTTTAGACCATGTTAACTTAATTTGATTTGCTTATTTTAAATCAGTGTGCATGTTTATATTAAAATCTATTATTCCATGATACAATTTAATTTTACAAGAATCCAGTTCATATTTATAAGATGTTTAAGTAGATTTATTCTAGGGTATTTAGAATGGCTATGAAATCCACCTTCCCTTAATATCTGAGTATAATCCTATATTATTCATTATCTTATTTTAAAATGAAGACATTATGTTTTACTTTATTTAAGTTAGCAATAGTACTGTTTCTATCATAATTATGGTAAGACATTAAGTTAGGAGAAGTGTATGTCTTATTTATTTAATTAACTAAGATTTAATTCAATATTGAATAGATCTAAAGAGTTAAAATAATTTATTTTATAATTAAAATAAGATCATCTTACCCTGAGATATATTTAAATTTATTTTTTGAACTATATTATTCAAATTTATTGTGATAATGAAGAAATTACATTCAAAATATGGATTTTACTTGGCATAGATATTGTATAAGAATTAAATATATTTTTATCTGATCATGGCAATGAGATATTTAAAAGATGGAATAATTAGTAATTGTAGTAGATATTTGTAGAAGAAAGAAACTCAATGGCATATGCTCACAATATGAAGAGTCTTTTATTTATTCTAGAGTCAGATGAGATTCCTTCTCCTCTTGATTTAATATTGCTTGCATTTTTATAATATTTTATTATAATGGCTCAACCCTACATATTTCTTTTATTGTACAATATGATATTTATTTTATAAACCTACTGAGTTTAGCTATTACATAAGATTCTATCTTATACGTTATGGAGTATTGACAGTTTGGCCAAGATGGGTGTATTTTCTTTATATTCATAAATAATCAATCATCTGTAGTTGGGCATGCTTCAGATTTTCTTTCATTCTCCATTCATTGTTTTAGGTTACAATTTATATCATTATTTGTTGTTACTCTTTTTTTAAGTTGCAATATATATATATATATATATATAATACATATTTTGCGGGTTCATTTTAACATATATATATATATATATAATAGTTATAAAATCATGTTATATATCACATGACCTATATAGCTTGCATATACCAATATGTAATATAAAGAGCATACCAATAGCTCTAAACAAGCTTATTTTTTATGATAAATGCTACAAGATAAAGTATTCAGATCATCTTTATCTAGGATTTTCCCCATCCCCAGACATTAATATATGGAATTTCTGAATTAAGTTCATACCCATATGATTATTTCAGTTGGAGAGCTGAATTTAAAAACTTATAGAGGTCTAAAAAATTTAGATCTTCTACTTAAGAGTTAACTTGTAGATAAATGTTTATCTTGAGTTAGTTTTTTAAATATGGTATTCTAGCTTCTCACTGATGACAGCCATAGTTCAAAACCAGTCTGGTGAGGGAACAATCCTAGATAAAGATGATTTGAATGTGTTCTCTTGTAGCATTTATCATAAAAAATAAGCTAGTTTAGTTTACATGTCAGAATGACTAATCATACATTTGACATTTTGTATAAGAATAAAGATAGACCGATTTCAAAACATTTTAACTTACCAAATCATTCAATTGATGATTTAAAAGTAGTGATTCTTCAGGAAGGTTTTTCTTCTACAAGGGACAGGAAACAAAAGGATATTTTTTTTATTTTAAATTCAAGACCTTAGAACCACATGGATTGGATTTGAACACTGGAACTATTACATTTCTGGGTTACCTGGTCTCCTAAATGATTTATATATGTGTGTTTTTATGTAAAAATTTTCTTATATGAGGTTTTTTATGTAAAGATTGGTTACATGGATGTTTAATATCTGTGTTTAATTGGTTTATAGATAAATAATTAGTTATAAATTATTGTACTTTGCACTAACTATAATTTTTGATTAAAATGTATAAATATTTTAGTTTTTAATGAATATTAATGTGAGCACAGCTATTTTTTGTATGTGAGCATAGTTTAATTTTTCTATGTATGCACATATGTATATTTTAATTTTTAATTTTGGATTTTTTATTTTTATATTTTAATTTAAATAGAATTTAAGCTTGATTAGGAGGGAATGTAGTTTTTTTTTTTTTTTGTCATTGATTGGGTAGATATTCTGTGTTAGATTTTGTGACCAATCAGGGGGGTTTTATTAAATTTTTAATCTTTTACCAAATCTGTAATTTTTGATTATCACCATTTTACTGTGTATTTTTTTTCTTTCTGATGAAAACCAGTCCTCTGGTTGAAATATAATATTATTTATTGGATTTCTAAGTCTTTTTTTTTTGTTTTTTTTTGTTTATATATATATAATTGTTTTAATCATGCATTAAACCTGCATGAAAAATGTGTTAATAAATCTAGAAACATATTTTATTCAAAAATCTAATAATCAATGTGACTATTTATTCTTGATATTATAACAAATCATTTCAAATGCAATTTCCCCATATAATTTCAAATAAAATGTGGAATTTTATTTAATAAAAAAATTAAAGAAATTTGTGGTAAAAATATATTTTATGAAATTGCAAATTAGTAAAGTACATCTGGGTTAGGAAAAGCATCATTAAAATAGAAAAAAGAATATATATATAAAATGAGTAGAGCTATTGATCATGAACTTTATTGCATTAAAAATAAATCAGCATAGGATATTAACCTTTTAATTCACCAAAAATGATTTATTTTTATATATTGATTTAATAAAAATATACTTAATGTCAAATGGCTACATTTCATGGATTCATTTTGTTTTTAAAAAATATAGAATAACTTTGATGTTTAAAAGAAAAAAAAAACTGTTTTAACATTTTTCAGCAAAATATGAATAATTAAAATGGATATATCATTAAAAGTCATAAATTTAACACATTATCATTATCATACAAAAATATAATTCATGAATTAAATAAGTCTGTTAGAGAATTGTTTATAAAGCTTCTCATTCAATTGTTTCACCTATAAATCACGTAATAATAAATCTCATTATGTAGAATATTCTAGAATTCTTGTTAGTGAAGTCAATGACATATTCATTAAATAAATTCCATGTCTTAATAATATAAAAATATTGCAAATCCAAATGGACAATTACAGTGTTCAACAGATAATAAAATTTAGTGTTTCTAAAAGACAAGCATAATTTCATGTCAATATATTTTAACCCTAACCCGAATCCATTTGAAATAATCATTCATGGATAATTTCCACTATTTTGAATTAAACTTATAAAAATTTTGTTTTAGTAATTAATGTTCAGTTCAAATGTTTTATTTATTAAATCTCTAGTTTAATAAGCATTTATTGATAATCATTAATGTATTTATCAGAAGAGATTATGCCAAAGCTATTGGTGGAGCAAATGTGACACTTGTAAATAAAAATATTTTCTAAGTTGGTGATAGAAAAAATAATGAGTACTTTTAAGCTGAGATGATTATCAGCTTCAGAATGTGACTCATGTTAAATATGTTGTTAGCTTTAATGTAGAGAAGCCGACTAGAGTTTGTTTCTGTTAGGTGTTAACAAATAAATGTTTTCCTTATAGTACAAAACTGTTTAAATTTAATTATCTGTATATACAACTATTATTTAAAAATATTTATTCTATATCAATTTTGCATGTACCCATTATCAATGTATCATAATGATTTGGGGAAAACTCCATGTGAGCATATAATACAAAAATATACGATTATCAGTACGTTTTTCATCTTACTTCATTAAAGTAGGCATTTGAAAGAAAACAGACAATTTAAAAAATGTTTTATCCCATTTATGTTATAGTGATTATTGCAAAGTTGTAAAAGATGATTGTTTTTTATTTTGAAAATTTAATTGAATAAAATTTAGCAAGGTATTGACATATTTTTTTCAAAAAAAATGTGATGCAGAAGTTAAAAGCAGTATGCAATGTATCACGTGAGCAAATAAAAAAAATAGTTATGAAATAAGTAAATATATAATATGAGCTACAGGCATTAAACACCTTGTCTGTGTTGACAGTTGTAATATGGTTAAATATCTCATTTGGTATACTCATTGCAAAATTCACCTTTAATTTTTTGTTGTTTATTTTCTCTTTTTTTTAAATACAGATAGTGTGAGAGAATAGCAGAATTCATTTTTAAATGGCTGTTGCAGTATATATATATATATAATATGAATGAATAGCATTAAAGAGAAAAACACATTTCTTTTATAATATATGTATGTACGTTAAAAAACATATTCTCAATATTTATAAGTAGTTTAACGAATATATATAATTAACGATAATAATGAAACAAATTATGTGAAACTTTTTTTTTCTTGTAAAAAAAAAAAAAAAATCATTTATTTAATCTGTTTACATTATATTAAAATACGTATTTAAAACAACAGGTACATCTTTATTATTTTTTGGATGCCTTTTATTTTGGTTTATAATTTAAAAAAAAAATAAAAAAATTCAAAGTGCTTTTTTATTTTCTTTCTAGATAAGCTGCAGATTCTCTGAGGAATAAAAGTGTAAAAAGTTTTTTTTAAAAAAGACAAAGACGTAATCTTCTTTTATACAAAGTGTTAGTCATGTATTAATACAAGACGAGACGTCTGAAATACTTCTGAAGTTTAAGAGCAAAACAAAGAATTTACTTGTCTTATTGGATATAATAATTGATATCCACTCCCACACACGTGTGCATATATATATATGAAACAACTTCTCACAGTTACATGATAGTGCAAACATTTATTGCAGCCATGACATGAGATTCAAATCTGGACTTCTTATTCTTAGACAGATAAACATATTTCTAAGCAAGATTAAAATATGTTTAATGCTGATAATCTAATGCCTGCTTATTTAATAGTTTAATTATTTGCTAGTTTAATTTCAGTTGAAAATTTGAATCTGAGTGTCAATAAAAACGTAACATCCATAATTATGTTGATCTATATGATTTGTGGCAGTAGTAGTGTGACAGACTTTAGATCTCAAGGAGTCAGCTCTTTTACTTTAGAGGTTCGAACTTTGAACGTTTTATGTCATAACTATGTAATCAATAAACAACTTGTTTTTAATATAAATAAAATGTTGCAATAAAGTATTTTTAATACTTTTATTGTGTTTCTATATTTTGGAAAACTTTTTAAAACATTAAATTCTTACGTTCACGTTTAGAACATTCGATAAGCTATCTTAACTTTTGCATGTAAAGGCAGAGTCAGTACCTAATAAAATATGGGGACGACCAAGCAATAATCATATATTTATATTTGTCATTGCTGGTTCTCTTCTTAATAAAAATTGTTATAAGATGGCAGTTTCTGATGTTGACATTTTACTTGTTCTATATCGGACTATTTATTTTATGTAGGTAAATTGTTAAATGTTTATTTTCTTAAAATTTAAAATTATATACTTTTCCAAATATATTCAGCAGTCAGGATTTTAAACTGAACTATGTATTATTGATAACAGTAGAGTATATTTTGAAAGGCATAAATAATATTTTAATCTTTTTAAAAAAAAAATTAAAAAGTAAATTGGATGATTGAAATACTCCGACATATATATCTACAAATATCATATAACTCTGAAAACTATTCCAAACTGTTAATTCTTTACTATATTTCTCCCTGTATCATTCAGTAAAGGCTATACACATTTTGTTCTTTGTCTTAGTTTTTTTTTAGGCATTATCTAATATTAACCATAACTCTAATATTTGTTGTTCTATATTTTATTTTCAAAAATAATAACTTTTTTTATTTTATTCAATTTTTTAACTTATTTTTGAACATTCTGCCTAAGCCTTTTTCTGTGATGACTGTTCAGTGTATTAATTTGACAATGAGTATATTTGCGTATATCATTTCTTATATTCAAATATCAGCCATTCAAGCTAATTGAGCATGCGCCTTTTGAGAGTGTTAAATAAATATAAAATAATTGTATATCATTTCTTATAAAACCAAATCAAGTATTGAATTCTTAATTTACTAGTAGTCATCATTCATCACAGAACAAATTAAAACTAGTGTCTTTACCTTTTTCATCATTTCTCTAATTATCTTACATTTTAATATAACAAGGTAAATAGATATATTAATCATGGATATACTCTTTCTTCCAATTGTGTTAAAACTAAATATTTATCCGATTTTATTTTACATTTTATATAAGGAATTATAATATTTAGTTATCCTTCGTAGAATATCAGATTTATTTATTAATACTCTATCACATTTGTTTTATTAATGTTGGTATTCTATTGTCAGATGATTTCTGGAAAAAATATATAAAATATTTAAATTAGTAACATTAAAATAATCAAATGGTTATTTATTTGAGAGGTTATATGAGATAAACACTGAAAAGGACTGAGCTATGGTCTGTCCTTGAATCTGTCATTCTTTGCAAAACTTATTTTTAAAAATAAGATAGTCATATCTAAAAAACTTATATTCCATAATTTGGCAACTTTCAAGAACGTTTTACAATTAAGAAAAAAAAAATTGATTACTATATCGAAAATGAATCTCATTATCAAAAATGGTAACATTTATATTCAATTTTTAATTTAATTATTTTGTGCAACTTTTTTTTTAATTGTTCATATGTCTGTAAATGTTCATTTATATATATAGATATATATATATATATATAAATTTACATTTATAAATATATTCATAGTAACATCTATGAATATATATATATATATATATATATATATATGTTACATTCAAGATTTACTGTGAATAATTTAGAAGTATTAATAATATGAACCGGTGATTATTAATAATGCACAACAATCAATGTCAAATATAATAATTTTCAATTGGAAAATATTGAAAAAAAATCAATGAAGACTTTTTCATCAGTGATTAATGAAATCTCTGAAAAAAATTCAAGAAGCCCCAGGAACTCTGTAGGCAGTCACTGAATAAGAAGTTGAAAAATGTTATAGTTGTCGAAAACTAAATTTCCAATTGTGAATGTTCAAATAAAGATTCCAGAGTTAGATAGGGCTAAAACTGAAAACTGGAATGTAATAGAAATTATAATTTCTATTTAAGATGAAAACTTATATAAACAGGTTACAAAATATGGCATGTAAAACCAATCTATACAAAAAATAAATTTGCCATCTGCAAAAAAGCTTTTATTGCAGTTAATAAAATTTCACATAATGAAATAAGTCCAAGACAGTGTGCTCACAAGAATTCTAATTAAGATGGTCAAGGATTCCAATATTGTAATTGTGCTGACGGTTGTAACTCAAATAGCTGCAAATGTAAAAAAAATAAAAATCCTTTGTAATTCTAACATGCCACCAAAAGCTCTTTCTGCAAAAGTAAATACTTTGTTTATATCTATATAACAAGGAATATATATATATGAACTAATATATTTGTTTATATCTATATAACAAGGAATATATATATATGAACTTGTTTATGTAATAAATAACGTGTATACGTTTTAATAATAAATAATAAAGGAATATATAGCATATTTGTATTAAATTCACCAGGCTTCACTGCTAATTATTAATATTTATCGTTTCTCTGGAGATATTGGTTGAGAGATTCCTGACTTTATAAAAAGAGAAGCCACAGTGCATCACATCACAAAATCACATCACAACCGTAAGTGCAATTATTACGTTTCTAATCACCTTGACCAAAAGAGGCGATTATTAGCCCGTTATTATTAATACTAACTGCATTTATTACATGAAACGTTACATATAGATGCATAGTGAAAGACGATAACGATCGCTTTAAACAAAACTATTCATGTAATAAAATTGATAATATATATATACTATAAGCATATAAATATTGAACTAAATTTTTAATAGTACACGGTTTATAAATAGTTTTTCTTCAATCTCATTTTATTATCTTTTTATCAATTTAGCTCTTAATGTAACTGACTATTATCAAGTTTCTGTGTAGACAGCTTTAGCTTTGATATGAGAGATAACTTTTTATGTTGCTAAATGAGGTATTATACTTGTTAAAAAGTCTATTCAACACATTTTGTAGACACAATAAACCTTTAATGAATACTTTTGATCAAATGCATCTAAATATAATAATAGATAAAGATTATTTAACATTCTTTGTTCAAACTTTTTACTAAGGTAAAAATAATCCTCAAAATAGATGTATCATAAAGGCTGTCCTTAATCTGATAATAATCTTATTTTCTAAAGAATTCTGAGATGATTACTAAATGAGAGAGCTTTTAAATTGCTTATATGTAGTTACATATAAATATGTAAGACAGTTCAGCATATTTGCTCTATTTACTAAATTATTTTCTTAGAAATTTGTGACATACATATATATCACAGATTAAAGTAATCAAACTATTATTTAAAAAAAAATCATCTAACAAACAGAATAAAATTTGGCCAAATAAAACATGATTTTAAAATACTATCTTATTATATACAGCAATAAGTTTAACTTCATTCATTTTTTTATTTTTAACTTAATAACATTCAAACTATCTAAGATATAAATTTTTTTATATACAATTTATATAGGTATTTATATTGATGTGCATATTTTATATGAGCAATGTTTGCATATATATATATATATATATATATATATATATATATATATATATATATATTGATGTTCTACTCACCAGAACACCAACTAATTTATCTTTTTCGATTTACAAAAAGAATACACACACGGATAGACATTTACATTTACATTCTCATCACTACCCAACTCAGATAGTTTCTGTAGCCAAAACTCTTTTAAATAGAGCAATTAATCTTTTAGGTAAGTCATATCTGAAAGAAGTAATAAATCATATGAATAGTGATTTATTAGCAAATAGTTATAATTATAAATTTATTAAAAAAGCCTTATTTCAAACTCAAAATGGACAAAATAGGAAACAAAAAGATGATAAATCAGCTATTAGGATTTGTGTTCCACATGTAAAAGGAACTACAGACGATATTGGACGTATATTAAAACGCTATAATATAAATACAGCATTTTCTATTCATCAAAAGGTCATCAATATAATAACTAAGCTTAAGGATTCAATCCTCCTTGAATGTCATTGTATTTATCAAATCTCATATGAAAATTGTAAAACTTCTTACATAGGTATGAGTAATCGTCGAATCAGTGTTAGAAGAGATGAGCATGCTAATGCAGTTGAACAACACTCATCATCATTTGCACTCTCACTCCATACTATAGATTCAGGTCATAAAATTGATTTTTCTACTACCAGGATCATATCAAGATGTGATAATCTCTACCAGTACAAAATTAGCGAAGCCATAGAGATACTTAAAAGGCCATATTGTATCAGTAAGCAAGATGATATATGAAAACTTCCTTCTATTTGGAAATATTTTTTTAAAAAAAACATTCTTAATGTAACATTTTTGCTATTGGTGGAACTTTAACACTTTTTTTTTAAATCAGTGATTGTAGTGCCTCTACAACCGTCTTTCTATTTTTTATTACCCAGTAGATGACTTGTGTGTTCAAGTCGAAATATTGTTATATCAATATTTAAATTTTTTAACATGGATGAACCTGCAAAATATATCTTTTATATATACATTAAACAAATATATTTATATATATTCATTTATTTACACGTGAAGTAAAATTTTATGCAAAAATATATATACAGTAGTTCGACACTTTCTATAGCAGAATATGTATCCATTATAGATTGCTAATACTATTATTGAAATTAATATAGGAAAGATGCTGAGATCATGTCATTACATAAATGAGTGATACATAAAATTGTTCCCTGAATTTGATCTTGCTTATAAAAAAATAGCTATACTACATTATTAACTTTCCAATAATGATTTTAGACTTCTTATTTCTCTATGATATTTCTGGTATAATATTTAAGAGCATTTAAATAATTACCATTTTTTATATTATTAAGTATGAGAGAGTGTCAGGCAGACCAGATAGTTATAAGCCTAGAAATATTTGCTGTTGCATTGAAACCATCTAATTGCTTAATATATTTTATTATAAATGTTTTGGTTTGCTGAAATAATAAAATGACAGCTTATAGTTCTATGATCATGGTTCACAACCCACTTTATTTTTGGTCCACAATCTTCTTATAAACTCACAAGCAATAAGTCATTCAATTTTAATTATGTATTGCATATGGTACATGTTGATTCAAAATCAAATTTAAGATACTTAATAAGCTCTTGTCTTTTGCAATAAATTGAAAATAAATTTCAACTATATTTGGAGCTCATAGAGATTCTGGATCATAATTAATAGTCTGACAATAGACAAATTTATTCATAATTGTCTAGGTAGAAATATTTTTTCTCAAGTCTTCAAATGAGATTACAGTCAGAGATGTAATATTCTAAAGAATTAACATGCTCTAAAGTATCATCTGGGAATAAGAATTTTGCCTCATATGTGATTTTTATAAGTAATGAAACTTATTTCAGTATGGCATTAATAAATGGATTATTAAAGTTTGTAACATATTTTGATTCATATAAGAATATGAAAGGTTTGGGAGACATCAAATTGAGGACTTCTTTGCAAATAGGGTATAATGCTGATTTAATTGAGAACAGATGTGAAGATGAACCCTAGATTTGTGATTTAATGATGGATATATGTTTATATAATATTAACTATAGCATATTCTAATAGATGATTGAATATGACAAAAAAGGAGAAAAAATAAGTTATTGGGTCACATTTTAAGACATAATATATTTTAAAAGATATTTTGGAAGGGAAAATTTTTGAAAGAAGTTTGATGGGCAAACCAAAAATATTCTCTCTTAAAATGTGATTAGTTAAATTGAATGTTTTTTTCATATGCACATATGAAACAAATTGCTGAAAGAAAAACAGTGACTTTAAAAATACAGCTTTGCTGTTAGTAGCTGATGATGAAGATAAGCTTTTTAATGGTGATATTAAAGATGCATATCCATAAAATGTGATATGCCAGTAGATCACCAAGAATACCATTTACCTGAGAAACTTTCACAATGAGATAAAGTATTTTGGGACATAATATTTTCATATTTGATCTTAAATGTATCAATGTTTATTAAATCAGTTGGTGACAACCTTCATCATAAATTAATATTCTATGAGTACTGCAAATAAATAATTAATTGAAGTAATATTAAATCAATACATTCATTTACATTGTTTTTTTAAACTTCTAGACAATATTGATGAAAAAATTAGTCATGTTCTGCTTTCATCAAGAAACCTAAGAATGACTGACATTTAAACATCATTTAAATACCACTGCAATGCTAAATTTAATTTTAAAGCCTAAATGTTCAAATAGATTGATTGTGATCATAAAATAAAAATAACATTGATATGTGAATCAATTGTTGGTTGTCATCAAAGCACTTAATAAAATGCATCTCCAAATATGGCTTAGGATGAAATTTAATAGAGAATAAAAGTCCATTAGTAAGGTGTTGAAATGTATTAAAATATAAAGTTCACTGCAAAAATTTTAAATAACAGCCTTACAACATAATATTAAGAAAACAGAGAAAATATTAAAAGACAACCATACAAAATATTAAATAAACAGAAACATGCACAAATGTGTCATTCCCAAACTGCATTATATAGATGTTACATAACTGATCCTATATGTTGTTTTTTTCTGAGTTAAAATGATAATAACCATTTATTAATGACTAACAGTTACAATTGCAGTATTAAAACTATGATTGTTTAAAAATGTTATTCTTAAAAAAAATCTTGTCAAATTTAGTGTTATAATTACTACCAGCAGCTAGCTCATTTGCTTGTAAATTTAGTCAGATCTTGTGAAAGTGGGTAAATTATACTTTTTTATTTTCACCTTTTGTTAAGACCATACTACTTCAAATATAAGATACCACAAATTTAAAATGCAGTAGAATATTAGGCTCAGAGAATTGAAAAAAAAAATTAAAATAATTTTATTAGATAATAAAAAATATTTTTATTTACTTAAATAAAAACTAATATAAATACAATAAAGTCACATAATTTATTGCAAGTCTTCTTCAGACATACTTTCACTTTCTACATTTTTACTTTAAGAACATGAATTCTCATTTTCACTATTTCATCAGGGTACATCATCTTTAGTCCATTTAAATCATTAGCAATGCAATATATTAAAAATAGATTTTTTGATAATTTCTTCAGGTATATTTTTTTAAGACTGCAAATGCACTCAAAACTTATGTATGTTGTTTGCATTATATTCAGTATAAATACCATAATGTTTTTTTTTTCAAAAAAAAAATATGATATTGACATTCAATGTTACTTGTAAATCTTTTCTCTTTATAAATAGCAAAAATAATCTATAGCAGGCAACATAAAGCATATTTTTGTCATCCAATTAAATATTACAGCTGCATGTCATTGATTTCTTGATCAATTTGTTTTTATGTAAAGTAAATTTTTGTATTAAAATCTGAATCATTCTTCTAAAATAATTAATACTTTTATAAATATTTTCTAAAAAAAATAAATAAATATGTAAAACGAGATTCTAAGACATATATTTTCCTTTAAAAATCAAAATGAAGATATTGGAATAGTTAAAATTGTTGACAGACACTCTCTTGTGTATAGAACAAGAAACAACCAATGAGAATGAAGGTATGTTCTTATCTCATTATTGTATGGATTTATTAATTGTAAAAATTCTAAAGGTTATTCAATAGGGTTTGTTTGCTAAAATAACAGTAAAATCAGCTAAAGTAATGGTTTGAGAGAAAGAGAGAGAGAGAGAGAGTTTAAAAAATCGATCCCCCAAATATTGACATTTAATGTTAAATCTCTTTTCTTTTGATTAAAAAAGATTTAACATGTTATTCTACACAAATGATTGTGAATGTAATGTCATGTACATATATAGTGTATAGCAAAAGTTTTCAGAAATAAGATGCTAAACAAATTATGTTTGAATTTAAGATGCACCTTTCTTTTACATGTCCAAAATTTGGGAGAAAATATGCATTATATTTGAAGTAATATGGTAATATAATTGTTTTAAGAATGTCCAAAAAAAATAATATGATTAAATAATTTATTTTTATTTGTAATTATATATATTAAACTATTTTTGTCATCTAGTTAAATAGTTAAATTTTTTTTTTTTTTCATAAAAATTCCAACACTATTGTAACGGTATTTAAATATGCTGTTATATTAATTTAAAATAAAAACGTTAAGTTCGCAAATAAAAAATAAGTTTATTAAAAACTAAAAGCTAAAAAAATTAAAGAGTTGTTCAATATATATTCTAACCGTGTATATGTGCATCTTCACTGTGGAATAGTATATGATATAAATAAAACGGGTTCTAGCTCAGTTAATAATTAATAAATAAAATATTCAGCATTAAAATTAAATATTTCACTAGCTCAAACTTAAAATACGAATAAGGTTCAGTTTATAAAAATAAATTAAATAAATATTTAATATTTTCATGAGACTTGAAATGAAAATACAGGTGACAAGATAGATTACATTGAGCCAATATCCCACAGGATATTACCTCAATGGCATAAGAACACTATTCCCCTTATTACTATTTCAAATAACAAACTCATAGTATTCTTACGACTTTAATAACTTCTACTTACTAAGATTAAGCTAATAATTACATCTTAATCTTCTATTTATAATAATCTAGCTCAATAAAATCTCAGGTTCATAAATTTACTCTAAGTTAATTAAAATTATGGTAGTAAAATATGAAAAGGGATTTTATGTTATAATCTACTACACTAAACTAATAATAATAAAGGAATAATAATATTCTTCATTGTATAACTAACTCTGTATATCTTTTCTTTTTGTTATATTTTTATTACCATAATAAAATAATCAAATAATATAATATAATCATTTATCTTCATGTAATAATATAATAAATACATGGTAGCATTTGATAATCTGACAAATAAAAATGTGTGACAACTGATAGCATATAATTCAATGTACTATTATGATGACTACTTTATGACCAATAAAATAATGTAAAATTATGATTATTTAATTAAAAGAAACCCAATAAAATATTTAAATTCTAAAAATAATTCTTTATTTATCTTTTTGTGCAAAATTATATATTCGTTTCAATTATTATGAATATATCGTGATTTCATGCAGTAAAGTCGAGAAATAAACAATTCAGACACAAAAATTAAAAAAAAAACAAATTTTAACAAAGTTTATTAATAACAACAAAATAAAATAAACAATTTATGTACACTATTTACAGTGGATATCCTTATTTTATACTTTACATTTTTATCTACTGGGTTATAAAAATAATTTATACTTAGTTAGGTCTTTATTTAAACTTAAGACAAAATAAAATGTTACCATTTAATTTCTCATTGTGGTTAACTTATTACAAATATATTTATTTATTTTATTAAAAAATATTCCATCCTTAATATTATTAAACTATATTTTTCTTAAAACACATTCGTAGGAAAACATTCCACAGAAAAAACAAAATTAACATTATAATGAATATGGACTTCTTAAAAAATTAAACAAATTTTCATCTTGCAATGTCAAAGATGTTACATAAAATATTTATCCAAAAATTCATTACTAGATTTTAGTGGATATCATTTATCACACGATGTTTACTAATCATAACATTTTTTTATTTAGCCTTGCTTTAAAATGGCATAAGTGTAACCATCAACATATTCCTATTATTCAATAAATAAAAAGTATACTATGTCCATTGTTTACATCATTTATTTTATACTATTGTATTTTAAAAATATGCAATACTTATTTTTTTTAAAAATAATAATAATAAAGCATTCAAAAATTATTAACATTTTCAAGAAAACATTTTGTTTTAGATACTCCATTCTAAAAATTTATATTCAAAATATATTCTATGATTCTTTCCTTTCCTTTAGTATTCATTGGACCTTCAATTTCAAGTTATAAAATTCTATTCCTTCTAAGCAAATAAACCAATCTTATAAAAAACGATAGCATAATCTATGCTCTAAATTATTTACTATTTCTTTTTAAAATATCTTACTAAACGATTCAGTTACATGAAATAAAGATAGTGAAATAGATGCATAGGACTTAAGAAATAAAGCTAGAGTATCATTCATAACATACCTCAAAATCATGGCACAGTGCATTAACAAGAAATAGAGGTATGGCATTTACCTGTCTAATATCCTCTAGTACATAAACAATATTAAAGCTATTCCTTGAGCTTTATTAGAACATCAAATATTTAAAGAAATATAAAACACTGTCCAAATAAAATGTGTACCAGTCATAGGGCTTTGTTAACTATGCTGATATCTACACAAAGACTATAAGTATTATTTACATTCCTTACAACATCCTATTTTTAAAAACATCATCTTGGTTTCCTGTCTACCCAAGTACTTCCAAGCCACTATCTCACTATTATTTCTCAAGATTTTCCACATCTTACATCGATAAATAACTATCTGCATTTACAAAAACAATAAATAAAATTCACTGATAGTTAAAAAAACAATCTCACTGTTCCACAAGAAAAGTTTGCTTATTTCATTATTCTGTATGTTTAGTCATATACAATCTAATCAGACACCATTTGATTATCCAATAACATGAAAAATTTTAAAAGAATCACATAAATATTTGTTACTATGTTGGATGATATCACTAATAGAAAAAAATCATTGTATGCATATTTTCAAATCAATCCTATCTCATAATGTTTTTAAATTGTTGTATAAAAAATTCGTTTACATTTATAAGTAAAACATTTATTCTCCATTCTCACTATTCATAGATAATCTAAAAGAAAACAAAGAATATACATTATAAATTATTAATATTCATTATCATTACCAAATAACTTTTATCTGGTCACCATTTTAGGAGGCTTCCTTCATCCACTAGATACTGATCATTGCATACATAAAGAAAATATACATCCATATACTTTATCCAAAAATATTCTTATCTAAATTATTATATTATTATATTATAAAGTTTTAATGTTATTCTTGACTTAATGTTTATGTTTTCCTAATCTTATAAAAATAGAAAAATTTACATTTAAACTAAGTTAATAAAATAAAAATCAAAACTATAATTACTTATTTTTTCCATTAACTTTTACTTGACAAACAGTTCATGATAAAGTTTGAAAAATGTTTATTACTTTCTCTAGAGTTAAAGTTTAAAAATAAAAAAATAATTATTAATCCATTTTAGTGGAGTTTATAGAAAATAATCCCGGGTCTTTACTATTCAGAATAATAATTATTAATCTGTAATATTAAAGAATTATTCCCAAGAAATTTATTCAATATTCTCTGCCGGCACTTCTGATGCATCCTCCATCTAATTTAACTTTAGTTATCCGATAAAACTTTTAAGTACTATTTGTATTTTCATGGATCCATCTTTTTATTTAACTATATGTTCACTTTTTTATATAGGTTTCCATTCTTAATAAAGTGCTTTAAAACAAATACTTCTAAAGATGCGTTTTTAATATTTTTGAGATTAGAAGTTTTATATATGACTACGCTTTTAATAAAATCTTTTCTATAATTTCTTCTTTAATTCTTTCAATATATATATATATATATATATATATATATATATATATATATATATATATATATATATATATATATATATATATATATATATATATATATATATATACTTACTTCTTGATATATAAAATAGTTTAAAATACAACTAGCTCAGTTACATTATTATGCTTAATTAAAATTTGCATATTTATCTTTAATATACTTTTATATTATCATATCTGAATTAAATTTATTATCAATCATCAAAATCAATATAGTTCTAGATTATATTAATTAAATAAGTATTTATAAAATTATGAGACTGCGAAGTAAAGTTACAAAGTAATAAGCAGATTTACACTGAGTCAATATCTCCCAAGATACTGTCTCAATGGCATAAGAATACTACCCCTAATTTATCACCTTACCACTACATCTATAGCATTCTTATGACTTTTAAATGAAATAAATTATCTTTAATAATACTAAAATAATTCCTAACTTTTAACTTAAAATATAATTAAATAATCTCAGGTTCTTCTAAGCTGTTTTAAAATAATAATAATTCATGTAAATAAGTATGATGTGGGATTTTACATCAAACTTAAATACACCTAACTTATTTAATAATAATAATAATAATAATAATCTTAGAGTGTAATTCAATCTCATCTATTTATATGATATAATTAATCATTAAATGAATAAACAAACATATGTATATCTTTTATTTCATATGGTATCTTCATTTTAAAATAGATCAAAATCTTATACTTAATAATCTGTGGCAATAAACAATATTGTATTCTTATAATGTGCATTATAATCATCTTATGACCATTGTAATATTTTATGTTCATGTCAATCCATTCTTATAAAATAATGTTAAGCAAATATGGTATTCAATTCTAAGTAATAATAACAAATTCATTTTGTGCAAATATTATGTTTATTTCAAATCATCTGATGTCAAAATGCTGAGGTGAAAATAATGAAACTCGACACACTTTTTTAAAAAATTAACAAATTTATTTACAATAATTTCAAATAAAATTTATTTACATTATTACAATTTAAAATTTATGATAACAAATAAAATAAAATAGGAATACAAATATAAGAGGCTTACACTGTTATTAACTCATGTACTTAATAAGCAATTACACATTCCTTCAAATGTTATATTAATATGATTACAATATGTTTTTCTTAAAACTTAGATTTGAAAAATAAATAGTAGTAATCTTTAATTATTACAAATAATAATACATGTCAAGATTATCTATGTAGCATGTGTACATAATGTAGCTCTACCTATTAATTAACTACATTAATAAAATATCATTTATAATATATTATCACGTACTCACTTTGTTATTGACATTGCCTAAGAGCTTTATATAAAATTAATATCTCTTTATAATGTAAAACAAATGATTGGTTATAATTATATTCCACCTAATGTAATTCCTGTTATATGTTTTATAAAATATGCATTCTATATCTGTATTATTCAAACATTAATATTTAAATCATTTATCAATTTTAAATTCATAAAACATTACATTAGATAAATTTTATGATTCCTTTCTGTGTAAAATCATTATTTTACCCTATGTGCTTTACTAACCTTTCTAATAAATTTCTATCTATAAAACATATTCTAAACTCATTTAAAACATTTTCCGGAAAACAAATATCAACTTCAAATAAAATATTCATTATCCAAATTACTCATATTATCTTGTCTATACTTAGTAAACTTTTCAATCTAAATATAGGCTTCTACTCGTAACGTAACTTAACTTATTCAATAAACAAAATACACAAAAATATAGACTTTTAAAATCCTTTTCTAAATTGCAAAAATATAATAATTACTTAGATAAATAACAAACATCATTTTAACACTAAGCATAAATAAAAATATCAAAATTATTTACGAAAGAATCATATAATTATTTCTAAGCCTTTACATAATGTTGTATCATGTTTATATTATAAATTAAAAATTATGCATATTTTAATAAAGTTTGTTGTCAATATAATGTATGTGTTTTCATAAAATATTTATCCATTCATTCTACAACAACATAATATTCAGTTGATCTAAAGAAAACATATTAAATTCATTAAAAATCATTATACAATATTTTTACCATAATAATAATAATGTCCATTCTGCTATCCAGTATTCTTCGGAATTTGCAGCTTCATAAAATAAAAATCATTCACATTTTCACTCATAAACATTCATTAGAATATTCCGTGTTATACTAATTATAAAAATAAGTTTATGTAATTAATTATTATATTATTTTTAAGTTACTATTTAATAAATGTACCTAACCTACTTTTAAAAATTTAATAATATTTAAATTTTATGTTAAATAAATAAAATAAAATCATATTACATAGTCCATCGTCGACTTTTGTCCTACCATAAAAATTCTAACAAATATCCTCCATATAAAGTCAATAAAACACTATTTCCTGTTCCGTTGAATCACGTGTTTCTTGAAAGTTTATAATAAAAAATGATAACGTTCTTTTTTTTCAAAAATAAAAATAAGTTCCCCAAGAAAACAAAATAAAATTAAAAAATAGTTTATAAGTTCTCTGGATCCAGTTCTTCATAGAATATTATTCAAAAAGTTATTATTTCAAAACTAAGTTATAATTTATAAAATTATCCTTCAATTATTTTACATTAACTTAGTTTGGCTTGGCTTAGTTTAACTTAACTTGGATATCCATGTATTACTTGCGCATTTGTAAATACCATATTCCGGTAAGAATTAATTTTTCCATCTATAACGTCCAGCGTTTAGATAACTTTAAATAAAATAATTTCATTATATTACGATTTTTTAAAATACTTATACTTATAATATATTTGCCTTTTCAAATTATCAATCTCTAGTCTTTTAAGCATAAAGACTTAACAAGGCAAGTATTTATTTAAAATTACTACTGCATCTTATATCTTTCCTTAAGATACATATTTTACTTCTATAATTTGTCAAAATACTTTCTTTTACAGAAATATTTATATTTCTTTAAAATATCTATTAGTAATAGACAATAGTAATTTAACTTTTGAAAACTATTTATAGTCCAAAATACTACTTTTCTCCATCTTGTAGTTTTATGTTCTAATCCAGCGTCTGTTACTTTTCCAGCATAAAGTTTCTGATAAATTTCTCCGATGTATGAGGTTTCCATGATTATTTGTACGTAAATTGAGCTTCGATATTGAGAAGACGATAGGGAATTATTAAGATATCTACTGCATATTCATTATTTAAACTTTTATAAAATTATATACAATAACACTCTTATAATTTTAAAACTGATTCTTAAGAGCGTTTCCAAATTTACTTAGCTATTTTCTCAATAGCACAAACGACTTAGAAGTTTTATTGTAGAGAGACCCCCTCAACAATTGAATTCAGCTTATATACTGCCAGAAACTCCTTATCTGATTGGTAGGTTTAAACAATCAAAATTTCTTATTTACATATTTACCAACACAATATTAAAAATAAATAATAATGACTTATTTAATATTTAATATTTTATCAAATTCTTTTAAAACAATATTTATCATTTATTTAAATCTATTAAACATTCTTTTGAAATATTATTTCTCACTTGATTTAAATCTTAACTTTTATAAGATCATTTAAAATAAATTAGATCTTTTTAAATACGTTACATTTTTAAGACAATATTTTTAAAATCAAATTTAATATTTTACATTAATATCTTTATTTTTTTTAATACGTGATAACTCACGTATTATTTATAAATTTATAACATGATTTTGTAAAATAATAATTGCAACTTTATTAGACAACTTCCACGCGTGTGTGTATAACATCTGTTCTTTATAATACAAGAACGCTTGTCTAAAAATAAACTTAACAATTGCTTTTTTAAAATAAATATTTATTTTTAAAAATAAATAAGATATTATATCAGATTTTAAAATAATTATTTGATATGATTAAAATCAAATATTAATCTCAATTTAAGTACTTATAATTTAAAATATTTTTATTCACTTTTAACATATATTTTGAATTTAATAAATATCTTTATCTAATTTTAACTTAATCTTTTAAATACTTTAGCTTCAAACATTTGTTATTAAATTTATTAATGCAGTATTACATCATAATCATCATCATTTTAAATATCTTCTCAATACCAACACAATTCACACATCAAATACACATAGATTGCTTTAATTAAACTTATGGTAACATTACCACAAGCAAAGTCAACATCACACTTTTAAAATACTCCTTAAATTTAAAATTTTCTACTAGATTAGCACAAAACTTAAATGGTGACCCATACAAAAGGGCACAATATATATATATATATATATATACAATATATATATATATATATATATATATATATATATATATATATATATATATATATATATATATAAACATTACAAGCATAAAGCTAAACTAGTCAATATAAAATCAAAACTACCCCAAATCTAAAATTAAACCAGACCAGAATAAAAATAATATTAAAACACAACCTAAGGTTTCACTGCTACAAGCAGACTTCTCAAGTGTAAAGAAATAATAAAAAAAAAACACAACTTATATATACTATTAAAAACTACCCACAAATCCATTCACTTCCCATCCACCCTTAATATTAAAAGAACTCTTAAATAAGTTAATTGCTTCAGAATCATAAATTTTCAATAATAAAGACTCTTTAATTCTTCTTTTGATTTCATTTCTCTCAAAGAAGACAACCTTAGCTTCATCAAAATCAATAGTGTGGCCTGTATCTTTTTCATGGACATACAAAGCAGAACTAAGATATCTATTTTTAACTCTACTTTTATGAACCTTTACTCTTTCATTTAAACTCAAACTACTCTGACCTATGTAAACCTTCTTACAAAATTGTTTCAGAAATATCAATTTTATAAAGATTATTTAAGTGTTGGATACTTTGATAAATTTGTTAAAAGTATTTTATTTAATAGTAATATTTGTAAGGATGTAAAGGTTAAAGAAAAATATGATTTTATTTCTTTGCCATTTAAATTGTCTTCTTATAAAATTGTGTGTAGAAATAGTAAATTGTTTGGAAATAAAAAAATTGCTTGGAAAAGGGGTGTTACATTGAATAATTTATTGAATAATACAAAGGAAGTTTTTGATAGAAAGACTATTCCTGGTGTGGTATATTTTATTCCTTGTTTATTTTGTAAGAAGGTTTACATAGGTCAGAGTAGTTTGAGTTTAAATGAAAGAGTAAAGGTTCATAAAAGTAGAGTTAAAAATAGATATCTTAGTTCTGCTTTGTATGTCCATGAAAAAGATACAGGCCACACTATTGATTTTGATGAAGCTAAGGTTGTCTTCTTTGAGAGAAATGAAATCAAAGAAGAATTAAAGAGTCTTTATTATTGAAAATTTATGATTCTGAAGCAATTAACTTATTTAAGAGTTCTTTTAATATTAAGGGTGGATGGGAAGTGAATGGATTTGTGGGTAGTTTTTAATAGTATATATAAGTTGTGTTTTTTTTTTTTTATTATTTCTTTACACTTGAGAAGTCTGCTTGTAGCAGTGAAACCTTAGGTTGTGTTTTAATATTATTTTTATTCTGGTCTGGTTTAATTTTAGATTTGGGGTAGTTTTGATTATATATATATATATATATATATATATATATATATCAAAACTATTTGAAGGAAACATTTATATATATATATATATATATATATATATATATATAAATGTTTCCTTCAAAAAGGACTAAACATTTTATTTTTTTCATTATGATATTCTATAATAATTCATAAGATATAAGTATCTTATTCTTTTTTAAAACTCCTGGATAAGCTTATAAATAATGTGTCACAAATTTTTTTAGATGGCAAATAGCTTTCCATTGCATCCATATAATATCTGTACTGTGGTTTTTATGTACTAAAACAGTTCTTCGGTGAAGCATTAATAAAATAGCATCAATAAACATTCTATGCATTTTTATATTATTATAATTTATATACATTTTATTTCATAGTATATCCATTTTTCATTGCGAAATTTTAGATTAAACTTAGAATAAAATAATCCTGGCAAGTAAACTGTTAAAGCTTAGCAAATCATTTTCACGAAGTTTCTAAAATATATTTTAAACTCTCTTTTGCAAAATACTTTTAAAAAAATATCAATTAGTTTTTGCAAATAAAACTATAAGAAAGTACTACAAATTGACTAAAATAAAAATTTAAAAATACTATCTCTTTGATAGCTACTGATATACCTTTCTCTGGTTTCAATCCATTATTAATCTCCCCAGATAAATCAGTTACAATGATATTTATACCTTGCAAGAATACCTTATCCTATTGGTTAATTCTTACTTTTAGCTTGAGAACAAATTTACATATTTTCAGTTTTACAGAATTAAATTTTAAAAATAAAAATTATGACATAATAAAACTTAAAATATTATTTAAAATATTACTTTCAGATTGATTATTACTTTGATAAATTACTTAAAAATATTTTAAAATTAACTTTTAAAATAATATTTAATGAATTTATTCCACTTTTAATATTTAATTTATCTATTTTTATTTAAACAAAATATTAACTTTTTTATTAACTGTACTCATCTTTATAAAACACTACTTAAAACATTTAGAAATAACTATGTAATATTTTAATATTCACTTCTATGACAGATAATAATTCTATTCAACTCTATAATATAACTTTTAAAATATTTTAAACTTTGTTATTAATTCAAACAAGCATGCGTGAGAAACTATGCATTAAAAGTCACATGATCAATATAAAATTGAGACAGATGATTTTCAATCTATTTCTCTGTCTAGATTAATGACATTGCAACACTTTATTATATTGAATAATATAATTATAAAATTTTGAAAGAACAATTTAAAAATATAGAATTAAATACAATTTTCACCATCATAAAGTTTACTTTTAAAATGTACGATATTAATTTTGACTATTATAGATGATTTATAAATTTAAATATAACATTTATTAAATTATCAGTTTTAAACTATTAATATTTGACATTTAAATATACTTTTAAATATTTATATCTGAATTATTTAATATGGCCAGCTTTTGCAACCATGTGCAACAATATTTAAAGCTTTACATAACCATTTCTAAATGATTTGCTATAATTTTATATACCACATATTTTCTTTAGCTTCAAACTATACTTTAAAGATATAATTATCAACATATTAAAATAACATATTCTAAAATTTAAATTTTTTAGTAATTTACTGTAATTGACTATTTATGACCTATAGAAAAGGGCACTATATATATATATTGTTGT